>JBBPBO010000004.1:78842833-78879152 GCA_037974295.1 Cicer cuneatum
AAAAAAAAAAAAGAAAGAAACAAATTGTAACAAACCGCCAGTCAATATTCTCTTGCTTTCACTTAAGTTCACACACTTCCATATGGTTTGGGCTTACTAACACACACATCATCATCATCTGGCCCAATACTAATAGGCCTATATATGTCGAAGAACAGATAGCTGACACAGGTAAATTATGTAATTAAATGTAGCTAATCAATCAAAGTACTTAGCAAGAGACTTTGAATGAAAATATACACAAATTAAAGGGAATTATCTCGGGAAATCTATATCCGGAAGTACCATTAGGTATTTTATTTTTCTCTTCAAATTTCAATAATGTTTAATTAAAGATGATTGATTTTCAATATGAAGATCTGTCCAATCATACAATCATTTTATCCTAAATTGCATGTTTAAATTAAATGTTTATGGTCCATATTAAATTTTTTGTTGTTGTTGTTTTTGTCAAATGCTCTACAATTCCTGTTGGGCAAGTTTCCTTCTGATTATATATGGAAACTAAAGTCGATTGGTGATACAAATCAATAAGAATTTTATTATATAAATTTAATTTAATCTATACATTTACTTAATTTTGGAGTCAATACTATACAGTAATTGATTAAGTGTAATCTCAGTTTATTACTACAATGTGTTAAAATAAGTTTCCAAGTTCTTTAATTAGCTACGGCTGAATATTTATCAAATTACCAATTTGGGAGAAAGAAGGGAATTACTGAATAACCTTAATCATAATTAATGAAAACAGTGTTTACACATTATATAGCATAATAAGATAAGCATAAAAGTCTAACAAACTAATGGATCCTAACTGATATAACTAACCTAATAATAAACTAAACAGAAAAAGGTAATGATTTTTGCATTTTTTATTTCACTATTGCTTATGTGTTCATAGGGTTAGATCATCACAATTGAAAAATTACTTACCCTCTCTACTAACTTCTATTAACCATTTAATTTCTTTTTATCGGCTATAATCTATCATCTTCATTTGTATGAAGATTCAATGCTACCGACGGGATTATTTCTTGAAACTGAAGAAAGTACTTCACAGATGTTTCTAGGCAATATTGACTACATTAAGTTGGATATAGCCTAAGGATGGCTGTGACACCCTAAACCCCAAATTAATTTTTATGTTTATTATTTATAAAATTGTAATTTTTCAAAAAAAATATACGAACTTCCAAGTATTTTATAAGGTAAAGAATATCATGCAAACATAAACATATCATATTAATCCAAAATTCTCATATTATTGTTCAGGAACTTGAAATCATGACAGTAGTCAACTAAATCCTTTTTAAAACATACGTATATAAGTTTACTGATAGTGGTAAGTGTAGTCCCAACCCGATGTCACTATCAAAGCAGAAATTCCCAATTTAATAAACGTTAACAATAACAACACAAAAAAAAACTTATAATAAAAATCTTCGAGACAAGATGGCTCCCGCCACTCGGATGGTACTAGTCGTCACCTGCAGCTTACAACTCGTCTGCGTCCATCGCAAACGCCAAACACAAACAACGAGGGGTGAGTATCGAAATTATGTAATAGTATAATATAAATGAGGAGAACACGCAAATAATCAAATTATTACAAACATGAGAAACACCCAAGAACATTATATCAAGGTTAATCCAAGTTAATCACAATAAATTAGTTACAAGGATGAAATGTTATGCATGTCCTATACTCTATAATTCTTCATCACTTAGTACCATTCTACTCTGAAGTACTTGGTTAGGAGGCCTAATGCTATGCCACTACAAGAGTGGACGGACAATTCATGAATGGCCAAGTCCTCATAGATCACCTCAACTCAACCCGAGACACATATACGCGACGGTCGGGGTATTCTTGTTTTTGCACGGTAGCTCCCAGCCTTAGGGAATAACCCACTAATCCACTTAGGAATTCCCAACTAGATGTACCCCCAAGGTCTATCAGTCTTACCTTACGGTTCGACTGTAGCCCTCCACAATCAGGCTCATTCAGTTGTACTTCCCCGAATCACTAGGTTTGTCAGACCCTCCCTATATGATGACAAAATAATCCTCACTTCAACTACAACATCTATCTCATACTTACTCGATTGTCACAACTCAATAAATTTCAACTCACAATATACATCAGAATTACATAATTATATATATATGTATAAATCTAGATATAATTAATCAATCACAATAAAATTCCAATTTTATCAATCACAGCATAAATCAAACAGGCGGTGCATTCAAGTAATATCACAGTTTTAAATCCAGTAAATCAGAGCACTCAAGTACATAACATTCACACAATAACAATCAACACAAGATTTCATAAAATTAAACAATATGCAGTCTTGATATAATTAAACTCACAACAATTCTATAGGTTACTAAAATACATTTTAGTCCTCACTATTACCATATATATATTATTAATTAATTATTCTTACTCAATAGGGCTCGACCGTACGTAGTAAGCCCCGGGTGAATATATGGGAATTTCGGTATTCTCGTTCATTTCATATTATTTTATACTCATAAAATCGAACCTCATCTCACCCCTTACCTCAATCGAAGATTTCGCCCAACGAATCTGATTTGCTAACTTGCCACGTCTTTGTCGATCCTTGTCTCTAATAATTCGCGAAAATAAATAAATAAATAAATTAACGCAACAACCAAATACTAATTAACTACTTGCCCTAATAGATAAATAATCTATTTATTAATAATACATAAATAATTTATTTTCTATTTGTATTATAACCCAAAATATATTTAATATCATCAAAATATATGTATTAGTATACTAACCTAAAACAATTTCTAATTTTAATTAAAATAAGACAGGATCCCGTATTAAAATATTATCGCGTATATCCGTAGTTTGGGTATTTTAAAAAAAATAGGGAAGCAATATAGCCACCAAAATTAATTACTAAAAATAAATAAATTATCTAATATTTTTAATATAATTAAAAAAAATTATTTAGTACTATACATAATCCTATATTATCCCAAAAATGAATATTTATCAATTTTTTCCTTATACTCTCATATGCATCAGAAATATATATCAACAGAATGTTAAAAGAAAATTTAACAATGACTATCCATATACTGTCCAACATTATTATAATTAACCAACATTCCTATATTGATATAATTGATAGAATAAAAAAAAAATATATCAAATTGATGGAATTAGGAAAATAGGCTCTCTTCTTTTTATTTAGATCAAAGTGTATCGAATTTTGAAATCATAAACTGTATCAAATTGATGTAATTAGGAACATATACTCTATTTTTTATTTATTTATTCAGACTAAATAATATCAATTGATGGGATTAAGAAAACAAAGTGTACCTGCTGTATGATATGGTACTGCTATTTTGATGTTAGAACCCCAAGTTATTGGAATCCGATTGCAGCTAAGAAACAATAGAGCGAGGCTTTTGGAGGCGGATGCTAGTTCAAAGGCTGCTACGTAGTTTATATATGCGTAGACGTTTGGGCAATATAAATAAAATAACTTAGTACTTGGGAATACATATATATATATGGCATAAGTGTGGGCCGGCTACTATATATATATAATTAGTAACTCAACTCTAAATGAATATTAAATCAATTATTATTATTATTATTAATATTAATATTATTTTATTATTATTTTAAATATAGTTAATATTTATTATTTAAATCAATTACTAAGACAAACACACAAGACACACATGAAGAAATTATAACACATATTAACACTTATATAATATTAGTAGTGTACTATTATACTATTAAAGCAAAATAATAAAGGAAAATTGGAGTGTTACAATGGCAAGGGTGGGACAGAGATGGTTTTAAGCATTATGAACTCTGCACATGTAACTTAAATACCGCCTCCGCACTTGTTGGAGTGACTTTTTAACATCCACCCCTCACCCAACGGACACGGGTTTCCCCACCCCACTTCAACCCCCACTCCAAAAATTAAAATTTATTTATTCATAGCATAAAAATTCAATAATATGACTAAATTGTAGCATTCAACCTATGTTCTAAAATTACAATAATCAAAATAATAAAATCACAATATCGCAAAAATTTTATTTAAATTTCCTACAAGTCACAATATTTTCATAATCTTCAAACTCTTTAGAAGTAGGGGTGTACGCGGGTTGGGTTGGACGGGTTTTGACAAAATCCGATACCCGACCCGATCGATTATCTTTGACTTGGGTTAAGTTCTAAACCCGTTTTTTTCATTTAACCCGACCCGACCAAGAACGGGTTGAGTTGGGTGAACGGGTTGACGGATCGACCCGCGCACATGTACACCTCTACTTGTTATATATCAATTTTTATTTAAAAAATTATAACTCAAATGTCACGACTATCCTTATGTCCCAAAGAAGTTCCGCCACATAACCTATCATAATTTTTTAATAGTAGTGTTTCATTTATTTATTTTCAAAATACTTACTATTTTCAAATAAATAAAAAGTGTTTAATAGATTTAAATTAAAAAATTTAAACTAAATTAATCATAAGCATAAGCTTTTGCATAAGAATCATTTTTGTTCATAAATAGTATTTAACTCAAATGAATAGTATTTAATTCAAAAAACTTGTAATTAACAAATGTAAAAAATTTAAACTAAATTCATCATAAACATAAGCTTTGAATTCATACATTCATCATGCAAAACTATAACAAAATATAACATTTAAATAAAGAGTATTTATCTCAAAAATTATTTTGCTTTTTTGAGAGACAATTTAAAAATTAGATACAAATTTTATGAGTAAGCATATACGAGATTATAAGGTCAAAAAAAATTATCAGTTATGAACACCTGCGATTGCGCTACTGGGCTACAAACAAAATTTTAATAAAAAATATAACTAGTTACCAGGTCGGATCTACGAGTTCAAATTGTTGAACCCATTACCTGAACCAAATATAAGTGGGTTTCAACGGGTTGGGTCGAGTCGAATCCGAAAGTGACCAGATACGGGTAAAAATCGGGTTGCGTTGCATGATCGAATTGGCGGGTTGACTCGCGCCCACGTACACCCCTACCCTATTTAGAAGTGAAAATATCAATTTAAACAAAAGTTCTAAATATTCAAAGTTCAAATGAACTAATCCATCAAAACAACAAAAAGTTCCAAATCATCAAAACTAAAAGGTTCCAAATAAATATTTTATAACAATCATCTTCATCTTCAAGGCAGAAATTGGTAGTGGTTAAGATGTGTCTTCAATTTCGATTTATATATTCTGTAAAGTTACACATAAAAACAAATTAAATTCAAATTCACTGAGAATTTTGAAAAGACGGGTTTTAGATGATGAAATGCATTTTTTAAATTTGATAATTTAACAAATAACAATCTGACATAAGGTTATTGGCAATCCAAGGTTTCATGTAAGATTTTAAAAGTAGGTGATACTACAGATTGCTTCAAGGGAATTTTGGCTACACATGGGCTATTTAAAATCAAGAGTACTATAAAATTTCATTTTATATGTTTCATGTTTCAGTAGGAAAATTATCAAAATATAGTAATACACAGTAATCACCTCTTTTTTTAATAGGATCTTTTTCTAAATGCATAGTATACTTTTTACTCACATTGAAAAAATCAAATACTCTGCTACATTATAATGACTTTATAAACTTACATATTAGATTCATATTACATGATTGTTGCTTAAGCAAGAGAATAATAGCAAGAAAACCAGTGTAACATGAACTAAGGGAAACTTGAAGCCTAGAGATAAACAACTCTCTTATCCCTCCCCACTCATTTGCATGTCTACTGAAGATCATCTTACATTTAAGCTTCCCTTTTAGGCCAAATAAGTTATACACTCACTCACACACACAAACACACACATATTTCTTAAAGTCTCCTGCAACCCCCCACCCCGTAAATGTCAAATTTCTTCTACTTTGGACAAGTTACTGTTTACAAACATTAGAGTTAAGAACTTATTTATGAACATCCCCCGTCACATTCTCCTTTTTCGTCTTCCTTGACATTTTTATTTATTGCTACAAAGTATAAATAACTATAACATAAATAGCATACAATATAAATCCTTATTTTCATCCTCCAAAGATACAATTCAAGCATCATCATTTTAGGGCCTGAGTTTTTTTCATTAATTTTGTCTCAGTAATTGAAAGTGTAATAATTTTGTTACCTTCTATTTGAAGGCTAGTCCATTATCTACTTGTCACGCCATTGCCTATTAGATAGCCTTCAAATTTCTAACAGATTGTAGTCAAATGACCAAAATAATGGCATTTTTAGGGACTAAAATGATGACAAAAATCTTGTGAGGACTGAATCAATAAATTACCAATAATTAATCATTACTCATACTAAACTCTACATATTTTCTTATTGATAAATTAAACTCAGTATTTTCTAATTTAGACATAAAAATTCACCAAATTAGAATTAAAATTAAGAAAATATGTATTTACAGATAAAAACTCAGCAAGCATAGATACAAAGTTTAAGCAATGAACCTGAAAATGCAGAAAAATCTCAAAACTGTTATAAACAAAATCTGTATAACGAAAATGTAGAAAAATTCCAAAATACAAAGATGCAGAACTGTTTTACACAATCTCAAAACGAAAATGCAAAAAAATCTGAAAACAAAAATGAAATCAAACCAGAAAACGAAAAAGATTGAAAACGAAAATGAAAATGCATCAAAATGCAGAAAACCTGAAAACGAACCTTAAAATTATAGCGGCGAAGAGAATAAGAGAACAGAGACGACACACGAAGGATGACGAAGACGGCGCACAGAGAAGAGGGAGGACGGTCGGGACAGAAAAAGTGAGAGTGGAGGTGGACTGTGGCAGATGGTAGCAAGGAAAAAGAAGGAAGATTGACAAAATTAGGATTTTGTTATAATTTTAAGAGATAAAAGGGTATTTAAGTAATTGCATTTATGTCGGGTGGGTGCGGGGCGGATTTGACGAAACTCGCCCCCACACCCGCCCGTAACTTTAGAAAAACGGGAAAAATCCGCACCCGCATCCATTAAAAATGGTTTTTTCCCGTTAAATGTAGAACGAATCCGGGTAGGTTCGAGTTCAATTGTCATGCCTAATATAGCCTATAGGCTTAAATGGGTAAAAATAAAATCAATGACCAATATAGTATAACATGGAAAATATTGAATAATATAATTTTATATTATTGTTTTTTAAAAATAAAATAGAAAAAATTATTGAAGCTTATACAATGATGTATTTTTCTCTCCCTATACTTAAACAAAGCACTACACAGATTAGTGGGGAATGTGGTGGTAAAGAAAATGCATGAGAAATTATCATTCACTAAGCTCATATAGCCATTGACATGGTGAGAGTCAATTGTAAATGCAAGATTTCTCAATTCGAATTAAAGGTTTGTTATTGGAACCTTTCACCTCTAGCTTATGAACATGGAGTTGATATTCTGTTGACAAAAATGCATATGAAATTTGATATGAGTCCGACAGAGAAATGTTGGGTTGGGTCATGAGTAGTGGTAGGAATAGGTCAGGTCAGGCTTTGAAAGGCTTAAATCTAGTCTAAGATTAATTTTTTAGGCCGGCCTATCATAGGCTTTTTTTTTTGCCTAACCTGACATTTTTAAAAATCTAGCATGACCTAAAAGTCTATTTAAAAACCTTATTCACATTAAAATATTTAAATGTTATATTTTACATTTTTTTAAATAGGTTAAATTAGACAATTTTATATAAGAAAAACTAATAAAATTATAATCAAATTTAATATAGTAAAATAATATTAAAATAGCCTAATTGATATGCTTTAAAATAGAAAACAATAATATTAATAAATAACATTAATAAATAATATATATATACTTTAAAATAGGAAACAATAATATTAATAAATAATAATAAAAAATAAAATTAATAAAATATATATATATATGCCGACCTGTCAGGCCTAATAGGCTTTTATATAAGCTTAAACCTGACATATTTAAATAAATAGATTTTAAAAATAGTTTGAACTTAACTTTTTTATTAAAGAGACCAGGTCATAGACCCGTGACGGACGATCTAGCCTATTTCTATCTCTAGTTGTGACAACCTTCTTCGAGACAACCATGAAAAACTTATGATTATTGATGGTCTTTCATCCTTTAAATTTCTTTCATAGATTGATTAAATAAATCAGAAGATAATAGATTAGTTAAGCAATCTAAAAGAATCTAACTATCGGAACTATTTTTTGGAAGAAGAAAATAATTAGTCCTGTCAACCTCAATCCACAACAATGTGCACGTAAAAGTTCACATTTATATTATAGTAATAGAATTCTACGATTATATCAACATTAAAAAAATAAAAATAAAAACTAAGCCATTCTTTTGCTGCCTAAAAGGCTACCACTGAGATTTATGGACGTCCAACTTCTTTGGTCTGCCCAACCTTCATTTTCTCTTTGTATTCCGTCAATTCTCTTTTGTACCTTTCTTTGTCCCTTAAACCAATGTTTTGGTAAACCTGCATTTTTGGGCACTCATAATTACATTTTACCTTACTCTAATCAAAACTATTAACACAACATTGATAACCAGATTTCATAAACAACCATATTGCAAACAATGAAACAGGAAAATTAAGATAAACAATATACATAAATAACCCTTTTAATTACCATTCTTTCTTCAGGGCTGAGAGTATTCCATGACTGACCAATCATTTTAGTGAACTCCCTTTCTCTGTTTGGATAGAGTTCTTTGAGCTTGTAATGTTTTTCAGCAAAGAAAAAGTTATAGCCACTCCTATTTGGTTTTGGATAATTGGGGTCCCACCTTCTTTTTCTTCTCCTCTTTCTACCCAATTTGTGATTGAATGGTACAATAGCACCGTCGAATTGTGGAACCAATGGTGGAGGAGCAACCACTTTTTCTGGATGGTAAAGCACCCCTGTAAGAACTTCAGAACCCAATTTCACTGACACTAGATAACCACAATCAAATTTTCCTTCGATTGTTCCTTTTCCCAAAATACATGAACTATCTACATGCAACAAACAGTAAAATTCAGCATTGAAAAACTCCATAACAAAAATGCACTGTGCAGAGAAATTAAATAAAATTACAATTTCTAAATCCACAAGCGCGTTTCACCAAATCATCATTATTCATTTCAAATTACAATTACTTAACATCATAAACTGCTTTTCATGCTTAACCAACTTTTAACTCTTAACAGCATTACAACAAACACATTCCATAGTAGGAATACTGGTGAGTTGAATTACAAAATACAGATGCAACAAATGTCTAAATTCCATTATTTTATTTTCTAAGTTGATAAAAATCCAATTACCTTCATCATGTGATTGAGGACTATCATTGTTTACCATCTTAGGTGAATATTGAACAATAGCTAATTCAGGTCTCCACGAAGAGCTATTTCCAGAAAATGCATCTGCAACAGCAAATAAATGAAAGAAGTAATATTTCTGTTGCACTTAAATCGAAGGTGTATGTATCTAAATGTTCTTTGAGTACCTGTTGAAGGAGTGAATAGAGGACCCTTGACTTTGAAGAAGTGAACTTGTTCGTAATGGTAAAGAAGAGTCAAGTAATGTTTTCTGAGTACAAAAGAAGCGCTTGTAGTCGTAGATGAGAATCTGAATACATTACCTACTTCTCTCCATTTCTTCTCTGCAACTACCTGTTCTTTGTATAAATTAACTAGTAATAATGTTTAATTTAGAGTGCATAAAACAGTTTAATCTTAATTCACCTTCTCATAACCGCTTCTTCTTGTAACTTCCACGTAAAGAACGTGCAAATCGAGTTCCTTACCTCCAATCACAGGAATCCTATATAATATTATGAGGGCAAAAATGTCAAACACTTATTAAAAGTAGTTTGATTTCGATGCAGTAAGTCATGTTGATTTTATTTTATTTTTTTGTTTTAGAAAAAGGAAATTATAAACGAATGAAGAAATGAAACTTACATGAATTTGGTAGCCATAAGAAAGTGAAAGCGTCTAAGAGTGTCCCAAAAGAGAGTAGGGTCATTAACGACGTCGTTGTGAGAAGCGAGCGGGGGAGGGTATTGTTTGCCTTCGTCACCGCCGGAGCTATTGCTTTTCACCGCCGACGACATTATTAGCAGTGTAATAAGTTTGAAAAAAAGCACAATAGATGATAAAATTTATGTTAGATAGATGTGAAGAGAGTGAGTGAGGAGTAAAAAAGAAGAGAAAAAAGGAACGATAATTACGAGATGAAAATAGTAGTATTAATTAATGAATGCAATAAAGGAAGGGAAGTGTGAGTATGAGAAAAAGCTGAGAGAATTAAAGAACAAGGTTTGCCGCGTGGGGAGGAACGGTTACGCAGCAGAGATGGCTTTTTCTCATATTGTCTTATGGATGGTTAATGGCTTTAAGTAAGGTTCAAATTTCAAAGGACTTTTTATTTTATTTTTAATTATTTTGAATTTAAATGTGGATGATTACTACTATACTGTGATTATAAACGCTTTTGGTGTTTTGTATTTTCTGTTGTGGTGATTGGTGATTACACAGCTTCCAAGCTAGCTAGCGTTGACATGCATTTGTGTTATTCATTTCTGACTCACTGATGTGCTCTTCAATGTCTGAAACGTATCTTCTTCTACATCAAATAATCAAATGGATCATATCATCATTCATAAGTATAGACTAGTACTGTACTACCCTATGCACTCCAATTTTAAATTGTATTCACCGCGTTAAAGGAGTTTATACATTCACAGTTGTAAAATTAGTAATCGTAATATTTAGATGATGAACGTAGAGAATAGAAATACTCATTTAATTTATTTTTCAACTAACTTTTTCACGTTACATTTAGGTTATTTTTGTTAGAATCAATTTACTAAAAATATGTTCTTCCACCCTTAATTTCCACAAAGATTGAGAATTGGCTATTCCAACTCTTGATGGGTTGAGTTTTTCCACCCCTGTCAATATATAAGATTATTTTTTAATGTAATTAATATAATAAAATAATATCAATAGACAACAATAAATAATAAATAAAATGATACTAAAATTATACTTTCTATTAAGAATAGATTCAACTTTAAAATATATATAAAAAAAAATGAAATAAATGACTATAAATCCCAATTCTCACTTTCAACTTTAAGTTTTCAGGCAAGCTCAACATTATATACCCACATTTAATTAAAATAAAATTTCTCCGTTAAGAATAGGATGAATTCAGAAGAATATTCGTTCTGTTACCATGCATAAAAAATGGTAGCTTACTTTTTTTTATAAAAAAAATTGTAGCTCATTGGAATCAAGTAACAATTTTTTATAACAACGTACTATAGTACGTAGTGTTTTGAATCATAAATAATGATTTTTTTTTACAAATTCATAAAAAGTGCACTGATTAATATTTTAATAAATAAGTGGACAAAATATGATTAATATTTTAATAAATAAGTGGATAAAATATTTTGTTTGATATAATATCTCTATTCAAATGTTTAATAGAGATATTATGAATATTTTAATCCTTTTTTTTAAGTTGTTTGGTATTATGAATATTTTAATCCTTTTTTTTAAGTTGTTTACATGGACATATGTTCTAAATTAAGAATTTTGCTATATTTAACAATTAAATAAATTATTTTCATAATTAAAATTAAAATTTTAATTAAAATCATAAAAAAATATTTTAAAATAGATCCAAAAAATAAAACTTAAAAATTTAGTAGTAATAAATGTAAAATATAATCAAATTCATTTATAAATAACATATCATTCAACTATTGATAATTTAATTTGATAATACAAAAATATGTTAATTTTTAAACGTATCATAAAAGTATCTTTTGATTATAATATAAATTATGGATTATTCAATTTATTTTTTAAAGAGAATTGCTGAATTTTTAAGAATTGAAATCCCAGCAAAACGTGTAACTAAAAATTTGTTTGATGTTGATTCACTCCTCGTGAGTCATAATGCAGTATACACACATATGGACGCATATTGAAGAAATATTATAATATTATCCACAATTTATTATTCTCAAAGTTTAGCCAATTCATGTGTTTGACAATGATCTTATCCGCTTGAGAAAATACTTCAGCCGTGCATCTGTAACCTGGACTGTGTGGTCTATCATGGCTGAATTGGCAACACATGACCCATCTGATCTTTGCTTATGAATATTAAATAGATTAGGAAATTAATAGCCGTGGGCATTTGGTCTAGTGATATGATTCTTGCATTGGGTGCGAGAGGTCCCGAGTTCGATTCACGGAACGCCCCATTAGTTTTATTTTGACGTTGGCGATTAACTTTGCATAGCTTACTAGCTTTTGCATTTTTCCTCACTTGTTTCTTCTCTATAGTCCTCAGAACTAAACATACTTCGTTGTAGGAGGAGTTCATTTAATGATACTTTTATGCTCTGCTGCAATGGACTTAGGTAATAATAGTACATATCCTTATGGTAATCTTTTATAATGAATTTCACTCATTCATGTTTCAGGCCTTTTCATTTCCTTTTTTAATTGTAAAAGAAAATAATGCAATCAATTTGATTCCTTTCAAGCTGTTGTCTTGGTGAATTGCTAGTATATACATCATACATTACTTCAGGTACACCAGATATTATGGTCGAACGATATAAATCAATTATGGACGTTACTGCGTGGAATCCAATTTCAGCAGTACGCCAGTGCCTGGTATGGTATTCTACATTTGGTTATCAGCTCGGAAAATTTCAGAGAAATAACAATAAGCTATATAAGTTAAACCAAGAAGATTTAAGTTTAAAACACATAAATTAACCCTAATTTGTACTGGTTGATAATTATCTGCTTAACATCAGAATGCCATCTTCATCAAGCATAACACATACATATTACACACAAGACATGCATACAATAAAATAGGTTAATGCAATCATACATTGATCTTCCTACGCTGCAACCTACATATCAGCATGAATAGTCAAAATTATAAAACATTTTTTAAAAACTAAAATACAAAAATGTTTCAAACAGACCCTAACTCTTCATGATTGAAAATAGCAAGTGCAGCAAAATCAACGCTACGCGAGGGGTTAGATGACAAGACAACTATGATAAGGAAAAGCTTACTATTGCAATCATCCAAAAGAGTTGTAACCAACTCTGGAAAAGTGTGGAGAGAGAGAGAGAGAGTGGCGCATGTTATAGGGTTAAGAAGACAAAGGTTGTGGGTTTGATCGAGATCGACGAACCAGCCATGAGAAGATGATTGAGGTGCTAGATTTTGTTGGTGGAGAGGTCCAAGAAGGAATTGTGAGAAAGCATGAGACATGGATGTTTAGGAGGTAGATGGAATTTTGAAGGAATTTGAAGTACAATATAGGGTTAAGTCTTGTAGAACAATTTCAACGAAGTACAAATTTTTAGCAACGAATCCTGTTTTTTTGTGTTTAAATGATATTAACATTTATTTTCATTTTGGGGTGATTGCACTCACGGATTCGTGATGTCAACGGCTATAGGAGACTGTATTCAGAAGTTATTTAACTGTCTTCCAGCCCAAATTGTATAACTAGTGTTGGAACCAAGTTGGTTCTAAGTCTTAGGATTTTGATGTTTACAAAAGCACTCAATGTAATCTTATTTTGTACCTTGAATTATTACATTAAATACAACCAGAAAATGAAGTTTGCAGAGGCAGAAAATGAATCCTGGAATTACCAGAAGATACTCCAGGATGTCAAAACATCACCAGAAGATATCTTTGCTGGCCCAGATCAGAAGGAAGCAATGTCAGAAGAAGACCTGGACCATACAAGAGGAAAGTCTGCCAGAGGGAGAATTATTCCAGACCAAAAGGAATCAAATATCATATTTATTCTAGAAGTTATTCTGACCAGAAGATGGCATGGCAGTAAAAAAAATTAAACAGCCCACACTTGATCCAGACTCAACCAGAGGATAAGTTAATGAGTTCAGAACAAGAGAATCAATCCAGATTTGACCCAGAACATAAGATAGCATCATTCAGGGCATGAAACTAAGTCCAGACCAGAAGAAATGAATTCCAGAATTGATCCAGACCTGATCTAAAATCAAAGGTAAAATGCCCATACTGAAATATTACTTGTCCAGATTTAATTTCAATTTAATCCAGACCAAGTCCAGAATTGGTCCAGATCAGAGGGAAGATTTCCAGATCAGTGGTTCAGAATTAATTATTTGGTCCAGTAATGGTCTAGATCAGAAGATCAGACCGTGGCCCAGTGTTGGCCGAAATCAGAGGTTCAGGATGTGTGGTCCAGCAATGGCCGAGATCAGAGGATTGTAGCATATCAGGTGCAAGTCCAGGATGGCTGAAATCAGAAGATCAATGGGTTAGGAAGTGTGGTCCAGGGATGGCCGAAATCAGAGGATCACAGCATATCAATTAGTTTGGTCCAGATGTGGACTAGCGCAGAAGATGCAATGGTCCAGATTTAATCAGGAGGATTAACGGTGGAGATTTTAATTTATTTTAATCAAAGTTTTAAAAAAGATTTGTTACAAAAATAAAAGTGAGGTATTGTGGAATTCAGGAGCTGTGGCGGGAAGCAACTAAAGTTTTGATTGGCCAGTTATTTTTTGAAAGAAATATGAAGCTTAAAAAATATATGTTTTTTATTTAAATGAAGCCCAATTGGTCAAGTTATTTTTGCAAGAGAATCCAGCAAGATTCAGCTCGAAATTAAGCTTGGAAGATGCCCAAATCTGCATCTATAAAAGGAGGCTCAAGGCAGAATACTCATCATCGAAAATCACAAAAGAGTCATACACTTCCAAAGCAAACACTCAAATTTTCAGAGAGGTCAATTGTGAGTTCCAGCTTTCAAGAAGCAAGTACTCGTGTTATTTTCTTTCCATTGTGTCAAATCTAAGTTGTTGAAGTAGAGTCTACAATCTGAGGGAGTCAGAATGGGTAGCAGGTTACTTGGCAATTAGATTCATAGTGTTGAAATTTCTTCTACAATCTGGGATTGTCAGATTGGCTGAAGATAGGAGTTGTATTCCTCAAGAGTCTATGATTGTTAGACTGTTTGAGAAGACTAACTTGGAGGGTCAGTAGAACGGTTGTAATTCAAGGTTTGAATTAGTGAAATCCTTCAAGGTGAAGGGACTGGACGTAGCCTCATTAACGGTGAACCAGTATAAAAATTATGTGTTTTATTTTTTACTTTATATCCGCTGCTAACTCTATTTTTATTTCATCAAGTTCTGTTTTAAAAGTATAAAAACAGGAAAAGTAATCAAGTTAGTCAAACACAATTCAACCCCTCTTCTCGTGTTTGCACCTTCAATTGGCATCAGAGCTCGGTCTCAAGGCTGAGCACTTAATAGTGTTTGAGGAAAGGTCCAAGGGGTTCAACATGGCAGAATCCAGAGAAGAACTGGGAGGCAACATCAACAGACCACCATTGTTTGATGGAGAAAGGTTTGAGTATTGGAAGGACAGAATGAGAAGTTTTGTCATATCTCAAGATCCTAAACTATGGAAGATGATAGTCAAAGGATACACTACACCTACTAATCCAGAAGATCCAACTAAAGAATTAGACATGGATGATATGAGACCAGATCATAGCAGATTACACAACCCTCATCACAATCTAGAAACATCATGATCAGTGCCATCACATTCAAGGAATTTGATAGATGCACAGATAAAGAAACAGCAAAGAGCATATTCGACAGTTTGGTTCTGACCTATGAAGGAACCCAACAGGTTCAAGAAGCAAGGGCTAACATATTGGTCAAACAGTATGAGATGTTCAAGATGGAAGATGATGAAAACATTGATGGAATGTTCTGCAGATTCCAGACTATGATATCTGGACTGAAAGTCTTGAAGAAAAGCTACACAACAGCAGATCATGTCAAGAAGATTCTAAGAAGTTTACCAAAAAATTGGAGACCAATGGTTACTGCAGTTCAGCAAGCCAAAGATCTGAATAACTTAAGACTTGAAGACCTGATTAGCTCACTCAGGTCTCATGAAATAGAACTGGAAGAAGATGAACCAAAGAAGAAGAAGAATCTGGCTCTGAAGTCGAAACAGAAGAAAGCTGCAAAGGTAGCATCAGAATCAAAGGATAGTGACAGTGACTGTGATGATATGGCTTACTTAACCAAAAAGATGGAAAGGAAGAAAAGAAACATAACAATAGAGGAAAGGAAGAATTTGACAAGAAGAATATTGTTTGTTATGGATGCAATAAACCTGGACATATCAAGTCAGAATGTCCAAATCTGGAAAAAGGAAAACAGCACAAGAAGAATTCTAGATACAGAAAGAAGAGTCTGATGGCTGCCTGGGATGTATCAGAATCAGAAGAAGAATCGTCTGATGAAGAAGAGGCAGAAACAGCAATGAAGGCACACATCAGGTCTACTTCTGGACCTCATAAAGGCACGAATTCAATAAGGAAAACAGGCAGAAGGAAGAATGATCGAAGCAATCATTCAGGCAAGTCTGGAAGCACATCAGAGGAAGCAATTATGTCTCTGATGGCTCATACCAACTCAAGTTCTGGATACAGCTGAGGAACAGAATCAGAAGATGAAGACAGTGAGGTATTTTCTGATCTCTCTAAATCTGAATTAATTGAGACTTTAAAAGACTTGTTAAATGCAAACAATAAGATGTCTTTAAAACTGAAAACTCTTAGGGAAGATAAGAAAAATCTAACCAAAGAAGTCAAAGTTTTAAAGAATCGAAATTCTGAGTATGCAACTGAAAACAAAGATTTTAAAACTGAAGTTGCAAGACTCAAGTCTGAAAACCAAACTCTCAAAAGTAATATTTGTTCCACTTCTAAAACTGTTTGTGAATCTGATATGCATGAGCAATCTTTTCAAAACTTTATTTCTAATGGAATGGAAAGAAGTAAATATGCATCTATGATTTATGGAAACAGTAACTCTGGAAAAAGAGGTCTTGGTTTTACAGAAACAATTACTGAAAGTAAAGTTGTTCATTCTGATGTTTTATGCATTGTTTGTGCTAAGAAAGGTCACTCTGAACTATCTTGTCCACTGGTAAAATCTGAACAAGATCAGAGAGCTGTTAAGACTAACAAACCTGGACTCAATCAGTTCGGGTACCAAAAGATCAAATTGTCTATGTTGCAGATATTCTGAGCAATTAGAAGGAGACACCAACAATGGTGTCTGGACAATGGATGTTGGGAATGCACAAGCAGAAGAAGGTTTATGTTCCTGCTACAACAAGACAAAGGCAATATGAGTCTGATGGAAGAAGGTCTGGTCAACTCAACCAGAACCAGAATCGGAATCAGAACGAAAACTGGAACCAGTATCAGAAGCACAGAAACTGGAACCAGTATCATAGGAACAGGAATTGGAACCAGAATCAAAACTGGAACCAGTATCAGAAGCACAGAAACTAGAACCAGTATCATAGGAACAAGAACTGGAACCAAAATCAAAACTGGAACCAGTATCAGAAGCACAGAAAATGGAACCAGTATCATAGGAACAGGAACTGAAACCAGAATCAGAACTGGAACTAGTATCAGAGGCACAGGAACTGGAACCAGAATCAACACTGGAACCAGAATCAAAGTCAGTACTAGAACCAGAACCTGAACAGGTATCAGTATCAAAGGTTGAGGTATGATCATCAAAATTACTTTAATTATCAGAATCAATATGATTACCAAATCACCATAAGTTCCAGAATCACCAGAGGAACATGGTGTATCAGCCAAAGCAGAAAGAAATGAATCAGAATCAGGAGAGTTCTTCAAACACTCTAGTAAGATTCATCAAGACTACAAACCTGGAAGGGAATTCAAATCCCCTCATCCAAACCATGTAATCACAGAACATACAAATTAGGAATCTGAAAATCAGAAGCAAGAGAATTTTCAGAGTAAAACTGAAACTGTTGACATAGAGGTTACGTCTTGCTGTAAATACTATTATTATTTGATATATATGTTTACTGTGATAACAAGAAGCTTGATATTAACAAATCAAAGCTAGATAAGTATTTTGCAGGTTTTCAAACTGTCAGAAGAACCAGGTGATTCACACGAATTGAATACTTCAGCAGAAACACCATTCCAGTGGGTTCAAAAACAAGCAGAAATCACCAAAAGCAGAATTAATGGTTTGGCTGTATTGATTAAATTTTAAATTATTTGATTTGCATTATGTAATATGACAAACTGCTTGATCTTGACAAATCAAAGCAAAATAAAAATAGTGCAGGTTCACCCGAACCAAAGGGAGCAGAAACAGAAGTACTTGGAAAGGTAGAGAATACAAGCAAGTCAGCAACCCATGACAAATCTTCAAAAGATAAATCGGATCAAGTCAGAAACAGCCAAGATAAGCCAGAAGAGAAATCTGGATATTTACCAGAATTTGAAGCTGTTACATATTCACCAGAATCAGAAGCTGATCAATCAGAATCAGAAGCTGTTACAGATCTTCCAAAACCAGAAGCTGATGTTGATGAAGCTTTGGCAAAGGAAGGTTGGATACTTGCAATGCAAGAAGAGCTGAATGAATTCCAAAGGAATGATGTTTGGGATCTGGTATCCAGACCAAACAAAAACATTATTGGAACCAAGTAGGTGTTCAGAAACAAATTCAATGAAAAGGGTGAAGTTGTAGCTCAAGGATACAGTCAACAGAAAGGTATAGATTACACTGAGACTTTTATTCCAGTGGCCAGGTTAGAAGCAATTAGAATTATGTTATCATTTGCTGCTAATCATGATATAATGTTGTATCAAATGGATGTTAAAAGTGCATTCTTAAATGGCTATATAAGTGAGGAAGTCTATGTCAAACAACCCCCTGGATTTGAAAATTCTGATTTTCCAGACCATGTTTTTAAAACTTAAGAAATCTTTATATGGTTTAAAACAAGCACCAAGGGCATGGTATGACAGACTTAGCAACTTTCTGCTTAAGAATGAATTTAATAGAGGCCAGATTGATAATACTCTATTTAGGAAATCCATTAAAAATGATATTTTGATTATTCAAGTTGATGTTGATGATATCATATTTGGATCGACTAATGGCACTTTGTGCAAAGAGTTTTCTGACCTAATGCAGAAAGAGTTCCAAATGAGCATGATGGGAGAACTCAAGTTCTTCCTGCGAATTCAGATTCATCAAGGTAAATCAGATGAAACCAGCCAAAAGGTAGACCAGAAAACATACAGAGTGTTTGTGTCTGTGCCCGTTTTCAAGCTGACCCTAGGGAATCCCATTTAATTGCTGTCAAAATTTTAAGATACCTTAAAGGAACCACCAACCTTACCCTGTTATACAAGAAAACCCCCACCTACAAACTTAAAGGTTTTTGTGATTCCGACTATGCTGGAGACAAACTGGAAAGGAAAAGTACAAGTGGCAACTGCACTTTCTTTGGTGATAACCTGATCTCTTGGTCAAGCAAAAGACAAAGCACCATTGCCATGTCAACAGCTGAAGCTAAGTATATATCAGCAGCAGGATGCAGTTCACAGTTACTCTGGATGAAACATCAACTTGAAGATTACAACATCTTTGAAACCAATATCCCTTTGTTCTGTGATAACACTTCAGCCATAAACCTGACCAAGAACCCTATCTTACACTCTAGAGCCAAACACATTGAAATAAAACACCATTTCATTAAGGACCATGTTCAAAAAGGAACTTTAAGCATCCAGTTTGTGGACACTGATCATCAATGGGCTGATATCTTCAGCAAAGCATTACCAGAAGATAGGTTCGAATTCATCAAGGAGCATCTCAGCATTACCTCCATATCTGACTAGCTCAAGTAGTCATCTTAGGAGTTTTTAAATTTCTTGTAATTTTATTATCTGTCTTTTATTTTCTATTTTTACTTTCTGTAATTTGTAAAGAGAAAAACAAAAAATACAAAAATAGTAGGACCACTTTTTGGCTGATGACAAAAAGGGGGAGAGATGGAAAGGAGAAATAAGTAGAAAATGAGAGATAAAAAGAAAGGAGGAGCGAAAAAGAAAGAGATGAAAAAAAGGAGAAATAAGTAGAAAAGGAGAGGAATCACGGAGAGAGAAAAAGAGAATGAGTTGAAAAGGAGAGGAAACAGGGAGAGATAAAAAGAAAGAGTGAAAAGAGAAGGAGTTGAAAAGGAGAGGAAATGTGAAGAGAGAAAAATAAAGAGAGAATAAAGAAGGAGTTGAAAAGGAGAGGAGAAGAGAAGAAAAGAAAGAGTGAAAAGAGAAGGAGTTGAAAAGGATAAGAAAAAGTCAGTATCAGACTTAGGGGGAGAGATTGGTCTGAGGGGGAGTAATTCAAGTCTTCGAGTTATAAACTAGCAAAATAAGTTAAGGTTTTGTCATCATCAAAAAAGGGGAGATTGTTGGAACCAAGTTGGTTCTAAGTCTTAGGATTTTGATGTTTACAAAAGCACTCAATGTAATCTTATTTTGTACCTTGAATTATTACATTAAATACAACCAGAAAATGAAGTTTGCAGAGGTAGAAAATGAATCATGGAATTACCAGAAGATACTCCAGGATGTCAAAACATCACCAGAAGATATCTTTGCTGGTCCAGATCAGAAGGAAGCAATGTCAGAAAAAGACCTGGACCATACCAGAGGAAAGCCTGCCAAAGGGAGAATTGTTCCAGACCAAAAGGAATCAAATATCATATTTATTCCAGAAGTTATTCTGACCAGAATATGGCCTGGCAGTAAAAAAAATTAAACAGCCCAGACTTGATCCAGACTCAACGAGAGGATAAGTTAATGAGTTCAGAACAAGAGAATCAATCCAGATTTGACCCAGAACATAAGATAGCATCATTCAGGGCATGAAACTAAGTCCAGACCAGAAGAAATGAATTCCAGAATTGATCCAGACCTGATCTAAAATCAAAGGTAAAATGCCCATACTGAAATATTACTTGTCCAGATTTAATTTCAATTTAATCCAGACCAAGTCCAAAATTGGTCCAGTAATGGTTCAGAATTAATTATTTGGTCCAGTAATGGTCTAGATCAGAAGATCAAACCATGGCCCAGTGTTGGCCGAAATCAGAGGTTCAGGATGTGTGGTCCAGCAATGGCCGAGATCAGAGGATTGTAGCATATCAGGTGCAAGTCCAGGATGGCCGAAATCAGAAGATCAGAGGGTTAGGAAGTGTGGTCCAGGGATGGCTGAAATCAGAGGATCACAGCATATCAATTAGTTTGGTCCAGATGTGGACTAGCGCAGAAGATCAAATGGTCCAGATTTAATCAGGAGGTTTAACGGTGGAGATTTTAATTTATTTTAATCAAAGTTTTAAAAAAGATTTGTTACAAAAATAAAAGTGAGGTATTGTGGAATTCAGGAGCTGTGGCGGGAAGCAACTAAAGTTTTGATTGGCCAGTTAGTTTTTGAAAGAAATCTGAAGCTTAAAAAAAGATATGTTTTTTATTTAAATGAAGCTCAATTGGTCAAATTATTTTTGCAAGAGAATCCGGCAAGATTCAGCTCGAAATTAAGCTTGGAAGAGGCCCAAATCTGCATCTATAAAAGGAGGCTCAAGGCAGAATACTCATCATCGAAAATCACAAAAGAGTCATACACTTCCAAAGCAAACACTCAAATTTTCAGAGAGGTCAATTGTGAGTTCCAGCTTTCAAGAAGCAAGTACTCGTGTTATTTTCTTTCCATTGTGTCAAATCTAAGTTGTTGAAGTAGAGTCTACAATCTGAGGGAGTCAGAAGGGGTAGCAGGTTACTTGGCAATTAGATTCATAGTGTTGAAATTTCTTCTACAATCTGGGATTGTCAGATTGGCTGAAGACAGAAGCTGTATTCCTCAAGAGTATAGGATTGTTAGACTGTTTGAGAAGACTGACTTGGAGGGTCAGTAGAACGGTTGTAATTCAATGTTTGAATTAGTGAAATCCTTCAAGGTGAAGGGACTGGACGTAGCCTCGTTAACGGTGAACCAGTATAAAAATTCTGTGTTTTATTTTTTACTTTATATCCGCTGCTAACTCTGTTTTTATTTCATCAAGTTTTGTTTTAAAAATATAAAAACAGGAAAAGTAATCAAGTTAGTCAAACACAATTCAACCCCCCTTCTCGTGTTTGCACCTTCAACTAGTTGAAGCATTGATGGTATCAGCTGCAGGTTTATAACAAGTATATGCTACAAGTCACATAATTTAACAACTAAACCAAAATTCAAACAAACATAAACAGGAGGGAATTGGTTATGATACTTGAATTAAAATCCTCTAATAAGTTAAAGCCATCTTTGCATTGAAGCATCATAAATTCTTTTGTGAAGTGCCAAAACAAGAAGACCAGTAATGAAATTGTATTATGTCAAACTATATGACTTCTTCAATATGACCAGTAATCAATATGACTTCTTCATCGAAAAGCAAAGGAGAAAAAAGGGAAGAGGAAAAGATCAAACTATCATAAAATCCCAAAGATTCTCAAGTCACAGAAAGCTAAAATTCCACGTTCAATGATCAAGATACTTGTGCAGTGTATCTGTGGAAAGCCAAAAACTTATGCTTATAGCTGATCTCATGTGACAATTACCAAATGACAAGCTCTCGTATTTCAGCTCTTGTCTGAGTAGTTACAACTTACAATATAGATGCTTCAGTAAAACTATTTACTAAAACAGAGCCACAAAAGATCCATCACTTCCCTAGATTCTGCTATAGCGAAAGCTTTACAGTAACAACTTTCCTTTGACATTAAGAAAAATGCAAGAGCAAATAACATCAAGACAGATGCAAACACACACAGACAAAATGAAAGCATGACCAGGATGGCTGCATATTTTCAGTATTAGGGAAGGGTTATTGTGCCCATAAATCTAAACATACCACCATGAAATTAATAACCTACAGTTAAGATACATGAAAAGATCAATGTTGAGCAAGTAACACTCAGCACACTAAAGTGAAGATTCTGATACAATATGACAGAAATGTTATGAAACAGAGACTTTCATCCAAAACAAACAATGGGTATCAAATGGAAACAGCATGCTGCTCCTGACTTGGCACTAAAATTCTCAATAAGCATAACTCAGATACAAGGATTTCACTTAAGTTACTAAATTTACTTCTGGTGTGATGTTGTCCTACCCATAAGGGTATGTATCACTACAGTTTATTTGAAAAAATATATGTTAGCAGCAAAAAATATTCATGCCAAGAATGTACAATCAAAGAAAAACTTTTTAACTTTAGAGGAAAAGATCAAAAACTTGGGTAGCATCCCAAAAATTTTGATTTGCTCCTGATTTTTAGAGCCTCTGAAACAACCAAAGGGAAAACTTGCAATTTGCAGCGAGCAACTAACAATTGGCAGATAGAACAATTCTGAATGTTGATTTAAAGCAAAAGAAGTGGGAATTCTGAATGTTGATTTGAAGCAAAAGAAGTGTGATGATGCTTCCCTTGTCCCTCCCTGACTCATCTGAACACGTCTTCTTAGCATCTTTTTGTATTGGATTGAAACCAAAGCCGAGGCCAAATGCAACTAAAAGCAGCCAGGGAACTATTGCTGATAATATACTCAGCAGAAATTCTAACAAATCTGAACTCTGAATTACACGATTAGTACATTATTATGAAAAATAATTCCAATCGCATGGACATTTGGTCTAGCGGTATGATTTTCTCTAAGTCTAAAAGACATAATTTAACCTAAAACATTCAACTAAACTTATAATAAACATTTAACCAAGCATATAATAAACATAAACATTCATAAATAATAGAAGTTTACAGTACAGATAATAGGTTACTTTACTGCATTAATACATTGATCTTGGTTTGCAATCTAGAATCTGCGACATGAATATGCACAATACAATAATAAGCCAAGCTTTCAAACAGGGCATTTGAAAATTGGCAAGTATATACACTATTAACACAAGCAGATAAACTTACACAATTGAGATTTTTCAACTTAGCAAGGATTTGGCGAAATCCAAATTGGAAACGGACCAAACGGCCATCCAAGTCGGGGATACGAGTTTCGAGGATAACATGGCAATGGCTCAATACTTTTGTCTGACAATCTAAAAATACCAAAATCATGTTTCCCAACTGCATCATCATGATTACAATCCGAATAATCATCAGTGAAATATATACAATCTGCACAACATCCTACAAAATCAGCAGCAGGAAAACACAGAGAAGAATTCGCCCCAATAAACAACGCTCTATCACCCAACGTTTCAATTCTTCGCCACGCCATCACATTCCAATCCATCTTAAAAACCATAAACCCCACAGTCCAATACATAGACATATAATTATAGCAGTCATCCACCTTATCAGAAAACTCCTGTTCCAAATCCCGAGTAACCAACAACAAATCCTCACCGGAAAACACTGCGTAGTGAATATCTCCACCAAATTGAATCGGAGCAATCGGTCCAATAATAGAAACTTGAGGAACATCAACATCACACACCGCAATCATTCCTTCTTTACTTACAGCATAAAACAATCCATTATGATAAACAGCATCTTCCCAAAAGTAAACCTCATCGGTCAAGAAAATCCAAGAATCATAGCCTTTTTTACAGAAGGCCAAATTATTCAAACCAACAATAGCAAACGCGACGAATTCATCGCTTAGCGTAGGACTCGACGAAAGAACAATTTTCCTAACAAAAGTTTTGCACATTTGTCTTAAATTTAAATAGCAAAATCCAGAGTTAGGGTTTGTAACCAAATACTCACGACCGATATCCGAAGAATTGAAGCTTATAACGTTAGGGAAAGTGTGATTTGGAGGAAGAAAGAGTGTTACAAATGTAATAGGGTTAAAAAGACGAATATGAGGGGTTTCATCGATAATTATAAGCCAACCATGAGAAGAACCGCAAATACGAGTGCGAAGTGAGAAAGAAGAAGAAGGTAGAGGGAGATTGAAGAGATGCGTTTTTTCGGTGGAAATGTTGAAGAAGGATTGGTGAGAAAGAATGAGGCATGGAAGCTGTGGTGGGAGATGGAGAGGGGTTTTGGGGACGGAGTATAGCCAATTGCGACAGACGGATCTGAATCGGATGTAATCAGAGTAGATAGTTAACTTTGTAGAGATTGTTTCTACGATTTCTGGTGGTAGTTCACTCCACTCTACCTTCATTCTTTCTTCTTCTTCTTCTTCTTCTCAGAACTTTTGACTTCTTCCTTCTTGCTTTCGTTTTCCACAGCACTTGCGCACAGTTTATATTACGGAAATTAGGTAGATTTTCGTCAAAACTCCTTTGTTTCTTCATTTTTACGTCCACTATCGAATTCTAGCATTACATTTTCGGTGGTTGTTTACTATTGGATTGGAATTTTTTATAACTTCATTTTTTATTATCTCGTCAACATTTTTCATTATCGAATTCAATGATCCGATAAATAGTCGAAAATTTTGTAGAGCTGGAACAGTATCTACTTACATTTTGTACCTATGCTTAATCTTCATATCATCCACGAGGAGAACATTTTAGAGTTTTTAAAAGAAAAAAAGTATTTTATAAAAAATTAATACTTTTAATCTCTATAAAATTAAAATAAAGATTAAAAAATTAAAAATTTAACTTGAAATGTCATATTTTTTTACGTTATTAAATAAAAAAAATCAACTCTCATTTTATTATATTATTAAATAAAAATTTAAAATATTTAATAAAGGCATAGATATTCTTACCCCGTAATACCCATCCACCCGCCAACCATGCGAATTTCTAAAATTGTCTTTAAAGTTTTTAACTAAAATCTAAAATTAATTTATAAACTATTTTTGAAAATTTCAGAATTCAGTGAGTTTTTACCATTTTTTTTTAGATTTTTGAATTTCAAATATCTGAAACATAAGTGAGTATTTCTGTTTTAGAAAAAAATTAGAGTGGGTTTGTTTTAGATTTTTTCATGAAAAATTTTATTTTTTTAAATCAAAAATTATTTTTTATTATTTGAACGGTGTTTATTTCATATTTCTCTAAAATTATTTTACTAAAAAGATTATTTTTTGGCTAAAAAGAGTAGCTTCACTCATGTAATAGATGAGATAGAAAAAAATGCTACAAAATTTAAAAACATTGAATTTAACGAAAATGATGTAATTTATCCTTTTAAGAAAATCTAAAATTATCCTCCATCAATTTGTTCTATGTTATATATATATATGACCAGTACAAAAATACAAATTGTTTATATGACTTTTATATTAATATTTTGAACATGTTATTTTTTTAATTCAATTTATAGTTAATTTTTTTCTATCGTATAAATATTCTCTATTATTTTAAAAAATTTATATAAAATATTTTGTAGTAGTAAAAAGTTAAAGTTATTTAAATTGGTAAAAAATATATAACGTTTATTATAATGTTTAATTTCATTATTGGTATTAGTTTTGAAAAAAGAAAATAGGAGGAGTAGATAAAAATGAAAGGTAGAGAGATATGACGTAGATAAAGAAAAAAAATTAATGTATTTAGAAAAATCATATTATTTACATTAATTTTATAATTTAAAAAATTACTTTTATAAAATTGTATACAAATAGATTAAAATATTATTTACATTAATTTTATAATTTAAAAAATTACTTTTATAAAATTGTATACAAATAGATTAAAAATCATTTTCATGATAGTAAACAAACGAAATTTAAAAAATCAATTTTAAACAAATTTCTAAATTTTCTAAGCTAAAAATAATTTCCATTTAAGCTCAATTAATTCCAAAATTTTCACTTTTGAAAAATTTAAAACTTACTTACAGTCTTGTATCCTAAATGAAATAGTTGGAACATAAATTTTTCATATTTAAAAAAAAAAGTTTTCAAAATTTCAATTTTGAAAATATTGGAACTAAAACATGTTCTCAAATTTTCAATTTTTGAAAAAATTTAAATTTTACATAAATAAACATTGGCTATGTTGATACATAATTTTAATTTTTTTTTAAATCTCAATTTATTATTTTAAAAAGTCAATACATAAATAAAAAAATTACATTTAAAAAATACATATGATCTCAGTATTTAAAAGTTGAGATAGTTTAAATCGACCGACAAAAGAGTGTACCACTTAATTTAAATAAAATTTGGGGCAAATCAAATTATCTTTTTTTTAAATAGACGTAATTTTAAATTTTATGATTTAGTTGAATCTATGTAAATTTTATCTACATTGATCTCAATAAATTCATACAAGATTAAACTCGTATAATTTAATGAAATTTATATAAATTTTAACAATTAAATAACATATATTTAAAAATATTTTACTAGCATTCTTCTATTTTATTATCACCTTTGCTTAAACACGAGTAGTAGATGCAAAATTCTTTGATTTTGTTATTGAATGGTCCAAATTTGCCTAATAAACATTACTGGTTGAAGAAACACAATTACAAGTAGACACACACCAACCACACAATGCCCAACGAAGAAAATTGTATCCATTACTGTAGTACTCAGAGACTTTAAAGCAAAAATCCAAATCGTTTTGGTCCTTAGAACGAAGGAAAAAATTTATCCACTTGTGGTCTTTCGTTTATTTTCTTTTTGCATTTGAGTAAAAAAAGAGGTTTTAATTATCGAAGTGGGTCTGTTAAGTGTCCATCTAGTTTCATTTAGGTAGCTTTAATGTGGGTATCCTCTTACACTTTTAATGATGATATTTTCTTTGATTTATAACGAGTGTCATAACAAAAAAAAATATTTTAAAATATATGTCATTTTTTATTTTTAATATAATTTTAATTTTTTTTAGTTGTATCATTCAATTATTGTTATGTACACTATTTTAAAAATATTGATTATACTTTACATTTATAATAACGAAAACACACACATTAATAGTCAAAACAAGTAATTTGATAAAATAATTATCTTATTTCTTTTATTTATAATCATTAATTGAAGTGAACCTAGATTACTCTAAATAAAATGGTTGGATTCTAAGCTTCATGTCACAGGTGTACTTGCACACACTCGAACAATAAGATCAATGTGTGTCATATAATGGAATGTTTTTAGGATTATAATTCAATGTAGTTTTCTATGCACCATAACATTCGTTATGATTTCTAGAAGAAATCAATTAGGATTGTTAGTAGGATGATATGTGATTTTTGGATCATTGTCTGATTCAAGATGTGTATCATTGTTGTTTAGGTAATCGTTGCCATTATGTGGTCGTGATCGGAGTACGTTTACTGGTGTGGTTGAGGGTGAAGGTATGTATATGCTATGACGGGTCTCTACTTTGAATTATCTTTGTTTGCTGTGAAATGCCCTAATTCGAGAATCTTATGCGCTTATGTAACATAGACGAAACTAGTTCGAGATCGTCTCATTATCGATGAATGGGCCAAAGTGACTCAAGTTTGGATAATAACATAGTAATTTCTTAATCTGCGAACAAAAGTAATATTCTTTGTGATTAGGAGATGTATGTGTTGTCTTTTTGTTCAACCACAACATGTAAATACCAAGTCATACTCAGGTGCTGCCCATGTAGGCTATACAATACATTTAAAAACCAGACGGGTTAGTGAGAAAAAGACATCGATGACTAAGATTTGTTAAACAATTATTTAAAAGACAAACATAAAAATTTTACAAAACAAAATCATACAAAAGAAATTCATAAAAGAATAAATATTTGACATTTCAAATAACAAATAATTTATTTGCAACTCTTATACACTTTCTCCCCACACATAATTATAAATATATTGTGAGGATGCATGTTAAGCAAGTCACTCTTGTGACCACATATAACCAAAGTGTCATTTTCATATTTTAGGTGAAGGACGTATTCATAATTCATTATTAGAGCAACTCCACTAACTTCAATTCCAAATTCGTCCACCAGCGTGTAAGTACATCAATTCAATCTTTAGTAAGTTTTATAGTTAGAGTTTCACGCGTTGTCATTTTGATGTTCACACTAAATAATGGTACTATGTGAATAAAAAATACTTATTTTAACATTGTAATTCGTAATAAAATAAATATAAATAAAATATTAGTATGTGAATTAAAATTATAAGACTTAATATAAATTGTTTAATAACTGCAAAATTAAAAAAAAAAAAGAAAAAGAATTAGTTACTTTAAAATGATAGTGATGGTGTAGATCGTATTTTAAGATATCGATATTTGATTGCATCATTTGAATTGCTATTATTGATCAGCGATGCTCATTATTGACGAATTTGTGGCATGTTTGTTTTGGAGGATTGCGTGAGAGGCTGAGAGCTGGTCCACTTGGACACTAATGACTCGTAATTATGAATAATAGTGGATTCCTCTTCATCGAGTTCTGCAAATCAGGTGAATAAGTCACGCAAGTCCCTAGCTTATTCCATGCCCTAGGTAGTAACCTTGATCTTAATTATAAGAATTTGGATTTATGACAGCTGCAGTCAGCCCATCGAATCGTCTTGTTAACATTTAATGGTTCAGACTTTAGGTTCCAATTTTAACTACTTTTAATTTACAATTTCAACTTGATAATTATATTTAATCACATCCTAATTATAGGTTGGCTTCTAAACTACTTTAATAACCAACTACTATTTGATAATTATATTCAATCCTATCCTAAAAATTGATTTATTTGATTTATACTTTAGATTAAAAAGATTAATTTTTATTGAAATAATTGGCTCTTATATAAATGATTTGAGGTATTACTAGTCAATCAAATAACTCATTTATTTAATTGTCTAATGACTATATCAATCAATTTTACTGTATTTCTCAATATATCATTTTCTTATAAATTTTTTTATTTTTTTATTTTTTATGATTTGAGGTATTACTAGTCAACATATTCTATTATACATTTTTATTTTTTTGTATTAATTGATGATAAAAATATAGTTAAAATTACAATTATTAATTAATAATACTATAAAAATTAATTAAAATTAGTCAAAAAAATCTAAAGATATTGAATAGAATTATTAGTAACATTTTGACAATATTTTAAAAACTCTCGTATATTTTATAGTTTATTCACGTATTAACTATTTACTATTATTTGTAACATTATAAATAAATTAACAACTCCATATTTTCAATTTTATTTATCAAAATATAAGTTTTTTAAACATTGAAACAAATTCAAAGATTTTAACATGTTCACGTTTTTGTCTTCTTTAGTCCATGATTGTTTTTTTTTTAAGAAAAGAAAAGAAGATAAAAATGTATATACATACATTAAAAATACATAGACGTTATGAAAAAAATGCATAACATATATAAAGTATATTAGTTATCCGATTATAATAATGAATATTGTCAGAATATTATCAACAATTCTATTCGATCGCTATAATTTTTTGCATTTTTATTAATTTTATATTATCATATTTAATAATTATTATTTTTAATAGTTTATTTATTAATTTTCATTTTTATATTATTTTAATATAAAAAATGAAAAAAATATATATGAGTAGTATTGATCATAAAAAAAGAAATTATCCACATAATCGCATCTCGAGGACTTAATAAAAACCCAAAAATTGGATTGATATATTTTATTCGAAATGAAATATTTAAAATATTCTTTTATAAAAAGGATATATGAAAAAAAATTCAATTTTACTATTGCTCAACCGTATTTAATTAAAATTGAAAACCTGTTACAGCAATAGAAAAGTAAGTATCTTTTTGTTTATACCTTGGACAATTCCGGACAGATGGCGATATACTATAATTAAGTCCCTACTGTAGCACCACACCTTAAAATGTTATAGTATATTTTTTTTTTATGAAAAATGTTGTAGTAGCTTTATTATTTAGGTTAAGGTAACTAATGCGTTATTAAAGATATTTGTTATAAGATTTAAAGACATTGAATATACTGTTTTCAAAAATATTTTAATTTTAATTTTTAATAAATACTTTAGGGTGTGATTGATTGAAGGAAGAAAGTGAGAAGAGAGAAGAGTGTGAGAAGAGAGAAATAAGTGAGAAATAAAAAAAAATTTAAAATATTTATTGGAATAAGAGAAAAAAAAATGGAGTAGAAAGAAGAGTATTAATTATTTTTAAAATTACTGAAATGACCTTAACTATAAATACATGTTATTTTAACTTAATTTCTCATATTTTTATTATAATCTAAATAATTAATTTAAATTAAATTAATATATTATTTAAATTAAAATCTTTGTTTTAAGTTCATAAATTTAGTTATTTTTTAATTTAATATAATTTAATTACAAAAATCCACTACAAATTTCTACTTTATTTTATTTAAATATATTATTTATTCAATCGGTTAAATTGAATTAGTTTTTACTTTGACTCTATATGCGGTGCCTAACAATCGTCTCTTGTTCATTTTAATTGAAGCGTAATTAGATAATTAATAGTTACATTATAATTTATTATTTAAATAAAAATATAGTGACTATTAACTAACATTAGCAGCAAATTTTACTCAATAAAAAAATGAGCAGCGGAAAACAAAAAACAATTTAAGTATTTCTGTCGTTTATATAATATTTATTTTTTAACTATTAATTAAATCAATTAATTTAATATTTATTATAACAGTATTAATTTTAGATAAGATGTTATAAATTTTATATTTTAAGAAATTATAAAATGTGGTTTTTTTATTAAGTAAAAAACTTTTTTGGAGGTTCTTTTAGTGAGTAAAAATGAAATTTTTTAAAGAGGTCTAGAACTACTGCTTTAGTGACTTTTCTTTGGACAGTTCTATCATTTTCTAAAACTATTTTGGAGTGGCGATTAACTTTAACTTAATAATCAAGAAGAGACAATGCCGAGGATCATAATGTAAAATCCACAATATTTATGTTACTTGTCTTCAACAAACACAGCATTTATCCTATAAAAGAAGAGTATCTAACATATCATCAATGTCCACACTTCAAACCATTCTAAACTATCATCTTCTTCAAATACATAATTACTTAGCGTGAATCCTATACAAATAAAATATCTAATATATCATCAATACACATACTTCAAGTCGTAGTTCTAAGCTCTTACTTTCTTCAAATAGAAAATTACTTGTCAAAGTGTTTACCGATATATTCACCGGACCATTATCCTTAGTTCTGTTCGAATCAATTTTAATTCTGGTCAACTACAACCGAAAGATAAACTTTCTTTAAAAAAAACATAAAAGACTCCAAAAGTACAGTTATCTGTAGTACGGCACCTTCAACTAATTACTAGTAGTAACTACGGTCAAAGCTTAGTAGGAGCAATTGAATTTTAGAATTCAGGTCAACCACTTTCAATTACTTCACATATGCATTTCAAAAGTTCCTTTTTTTGTTTCTCATCCTACCTTAATTGTTATTTGTCTATAAAAAAAAAATTAAGTAAATTATTTATGGAGAATCCTAACAATACCATTATTATATTATAGAAAATATTTAACATTTGTTTTTAGAGTACTACTTAGTGATCTAAATATATAAATATTTTACTAAAATTGTGTTTTTAAAATTTAAATTTTTTTCTTTTTAAAATAAAATCATTATTTTTTATTTATTAATAAATGTCTCAGAACATTTGTTAATATGACTCTTATATTATTAAAGACACTAATTAAAAGTTACTTTATTTTTTCAAAAAAATCGTATCTCTTGTAAAAAAAATTACATACAACATAATTTAATATTCTTCGATTACAAGAGATCCAGTAATCGTAATATTGAGAAGTATCACACAAATTTTTGTTTTTAATAGCTAATGTTTAGTATTGTATTATATTGTAGTCAAAATTGAGCCATTGACCACTTTTATCATTTCAGTTTCTTTTAATTATTTGAAACCCTAATTCAAATTTATATCTCTACTACACAATACACAAGTGGATTAGACATATGTCTTTCTCAAAAAGCTTAAATTATTTGATATACAAATTCTCTCATTTATTATATAATACTGAATTTATATTTTTCCATCTAATGTATGAATATTATGATACATCAATAAATATTGATATTTTAAAATATTAAAATTGATTTTTTTTTAAAATACTAATACTATACTTTCTTTGTTTTTGAGTTTTGATTCTTTTATACTTAAATAAATAATAAATTTTATATTGATTTAACTTTTTTTTTATCTTTTATTTATTAATTAAATATAAAATTTATTTAATATATATTTTTAAATTTTAGGAATATAAAAAATATCATTAATTAGATTTTAATTTTTTTAAAAACCAAAATTTCGAGACAAAAGAATAAAATTTAAAGAAACAAAATTCGAATAAAAAAAATTAAAAAATGCTGTAGAAATCAGTAATCGAAAGATTCATATTATATGCTCCATCATTATATATAGTGCTGGTAATTTTTAATTGTTCCAATGATTTAATCATATCTCTGACAGTATAATTCATCAGGCCAGCCAACTTGTCTGTACCTCACAGACTAATTAAAACGGGTAAGTGAGGAGACACCTTAAACAAATTGAAAATTATATTATGGGATCAACGGATCTTAATTTCTCTTGTCTCCGTAGTTTGAATTCGAATTCGAATTCGTGAAAGAAAACAAATTAAATTTAGTGTAGAGGATAGGTGGAGGGTTAGATTTGAAGCAATAAATATTGGGGTTGGTCTCATAAATGCACGTATAGAAAAAAGATGTGATAATTATTTGTGTGGGAGTTTGTTCTTGTGAATTTAATAAATATTTGGTGTTACTGAGTTTTTGTAAGGGCGTGGGTTTATGGTTGTGGGTGTGATGAGTGCGACGTATCGGGTGACAAAAGAGAAGATTAAATCATATCTTTCGTTGTGTCACTCAATTTATTCGATACAAAAAATAACCTTAGAAGAGATAAACTGTCAAGTTATTAATAAAAGATCTTCCTAACAACTATTATAAAAAAAATAAAGAAAATTTTTTTATTTTGTTTTATTAATTTTTAATTTCTTAACAAACGTCTATTAAAAAAAATGTTAACAATGGCTCTTTGAGCAATCATTGAGAATCCAAATATATAAAAAAATATTATAAAGTATACAATTTAAACATTGAAATTATAAAAAATAAAATTATTTTATTTTTTATTTTTAATTATTTTAACAAGTGTCTATTAAAAAAATACTAACAAGAACTCTTCAAATACTTATTAAGATAAAATATTAAAAAGTGGAGGATTCAAACTTTAAAACTTATAACTTATTATTATGGGAGATATTGACCATATTCTTTCTTAACCAACACAAGGCAGAGGGACAAGCAATTACTACTCCTATGTGTCTAACACTAGTAGGTCAAAAGCATTATTTTCTTCTGCTAGATCTTTTTTTAGTTCCTCTGTTGAACAAAGGATACTTTGGATTCTTAACTAGTGGGAAGTAGGTCCCATTAATGAAATGAGAAGGTGAGCTTGAATCCTCAATACTATCATAAAACTCATTTATCTTTTGATTTCTTAACCCAAAGTCTTCCTAACCAACCCTCTAAAGACACTGATTAAAAAACTGAAAATATAAATTTTTATATTGGAACGAACATATTTGAATTTTTTTAATGAGTTTAAAACAAATTTTAAGACACTTCTATGTTGAAATTTTTTATATTTTATTTCTTTAACATTTGCTTCAACACATATCTTATTTTTATATAAAAAATAGTATGACAATATAAAATATTCTCTTTGTCTAATCATCGACCTGTTTGAAAGAAAAAAAAATTGATCTTAATTGATTATTTTAATTTTAAATGTACTTTTTTTTATTGTATCTTTTAATTAATATTATTTTCAATACAATATTTATTTATGATATTGATAATACATTAATATTAAACACAAATAATTTAATAAAAGTAATATTATAATTTTTTTATACATTTTTCAAAATATGTAAAAAAAATAAAGTGACTCAATTATTTTGAGACAAATGAGAACTTTTTTTATATATTAGTATGTCGAAGATATTGCAACAATAAATAAGTTGATAAAGAAATATATTCTTAAAAACAATTGCTTGGGACAATGTTAAAACAAAAGCTACAAATAAAGATATAATAAAAAAAACAAAATTAAAGATAAGTTTTATATAGAAAATATCAACTTTTAAACTATTTAATATATTGATTACACAACTTCCAAAATTATATTTTCACTTTTAGTTTTTTTTAGTAAATGCATAAATAACATTTGTTAGCATTTCTCATATGATAGAACAATAGTACTTGTCTTATTGTAAACTCTACTTTTGTTGATCAAATCTCAACATTGCATTAGGAGCCATAATTTTTATTCAAGAATTTTATCCCTTCAATGATATTTTTTTGATAAAAATCGTGGCGACACTTCTAACTTGAATTCAGTTGATACTTTCACGTCTGATGAGAATCACGATGAAATAGTTGTAAATTCACTCCGTTTGAGAGACGATGAAACTAATTTATGTCAACATTTAAAGGTAAAATATCAATATTTCAAAGAATTGAAAACTATTTCGGAGACACTTCAAAAATTTGAAAACTATTTTTTTGAAAACTAATTTTCTTTAGTTAGCTAGTTTTATGTCCCCCATTTTTTTTTGTTTGTTCTGAATAAATTTCTCGCTTATAAAAAAACATTGATTGAGAGCTTAAATTTTAAAAGATTGTTAAGATATTTTTTATGTTGGGACACATATTTAATGTATGTGTTTTATAACTAGGCTTTTTAAGAAGAAAAAAAAAACTCTTTTCTTAATAGAAGATTTGCTTGACAATCTAACACACAGTAAAACAAATGTATAAATAAATTAAAGAAAACAGATATTTTTATTAATTTTTTTTCAAACATTCATTTATTCACTATTATCATAAATTTACTCCATGAAAAACAAAAATAGAAATAAGCAAAAATAATATTCACAATGTTGATATATTTATTCAAAATACATCAACTTTTTAAAAGTCATACATTTGTTTATATTTTATGATTAATGGATTAAAGTAGAAGATATTTAATTGAAATAAATAGAAGTAATATTTATCAAAAGTATAAATAAAAAAATATTAATATTCCATTAAAATATAATGATTACTTATTTTAAGACAATGTTTTTTAGAAGTCATTCATTGAAGCCCAAATAAAGTTTTATAATCTGATTATTTAGTTAAATAAAATTTAGCCATAATAATATATTTTTACACATTGTCATAATTAAAAGTGTGCAAAACATTAGATTAATTAAATTCTATAGAT
>JBBPBO010000004.1:78886593-79066819 GCA_037974295.1 Cicer cuneatum
ATGGCAAAAGCCCAAATAAAAATTATAAGTTCGTTTGATTCTCCTCCTAAAATTTTTATTTTAGTTTATTAAAATTTAAAAATTTATTTAAATTACTTATGTTTTAAAAAATGTTTTGTAAAATTAATTTTAATATTATACTTTTCAAAACTAAAAAAATAAATAGTATTTTAATTATCAATTTTCAGTTTTTTTCATTTCTTAATTTATAGTCAAAAACTGTTTTAAAAATTTAAATTATCAAATAAATTTTCTCTTTTTTCATCTAAATTATTTTTAAAAACATATATTTTAAAAAAAATTTGCTTTAATTTTATTCTTTAAAATAATTTTTAAAATCAAATTTATAAAAAAAAATTTAAAAACTAAAATAAAAGAAATATTTGTACGTTTTTGCTGTTCGGCATTTCTCGATTATTATTATTTAGCTCAAATTTGGTAATAAATGGGAAGTGATGAATAAATTACGTGGGAGAGAGGGAAGAGTGATATCCGAAATGTTACTATCAGAAATTATTTAACGTCTACCTTCGTTCCCAATTCTATCATTGTTTTCTTCATTTCTTCATCTTCTTCGCAATAGCATAGCATGGGTGCCCTAAACGAACCCTTGCAATATCCCGCTACTCGCAGAGACGACTCCATCGTCGACGACTATCACGGCGTCAAAATCTCTGACCCCTATCGATGGTAATAATTCACTCAACAATTTCAATCATTCATTTTCGTTGCTCAATTCAATTCTCATATTTTTTTCCTCTATTTTGAAGGCTCGAAGATCCTGATGCTGAAGAAGTGAAAGAGTTTGTTGAAAAACAAGTTCAACTCACCAATTCAGTGATTCAAAAATGCGAAACTAGACCAAAGCTTAACGAAACAATCACAAAGCTATTTGATCATCCTCGTTATAATGCTCCTTTTAAACGAGCTGACAAGTACTTTTACTTCCATAACACTGGTCTTCAGCCACAGAACATTCTCTATGTTCAGGTAATTTGCTATTGCTTTCATATTATTTACTTGAATTGAATCATTACCTATGCATCGCTTACACTTCAAATGGAAGGTGTGTTTAGTGTGACATCTATGGATCTTAGATACTTATGCAAGACTGACACTTATAGTTACATCAATCATTTTCAATTTTCAAATTATACTTTAAGTTTTAGTGAGAGCAAGATTAAATACTTTAAATGTTTATGTAAAAAATATATTGATGCATTCGCGATAAAATAATGAGATCGTTAGACTTATGATTCCCATGGTAGATAACTCAATTGATGAGCTAAGAGACGCCGAAAGAGTTATGAGGTCTAATTTGGAGGCTTGGGGCTCGAACATTGGAAACTAACCTAATCCACTAATTTACTAACATTTGCTCATAAAAAATTGCAAAAAATTGGAGATTACAATTTTTTTTACCATTATATACCAAAAATTTGAAGATACCTTCAACATATATGACCAGGCAGTCCGTCCATGAGTGTGTTATGTGTTGTGTCTGTGTTAGTGATTCATAGATCATTAATACTCTGCTTGGTTTTCAATTCATTGGATTCGGTTATGTTTTCATTTTTCAGGACAGCTTGGAGGGAGACCCAGAGGTTTTGCTTGACCCTAATGCATTAAGTGAGGACGGGACTGTAGCATTGAGCACATATTCGGTGAGTGAAGATGCCAAATACCTGGCTTATGCGCTAAGTTCCAGCGGTAGCGATTGGGTGACTATAAAAGTTATGCATATCGAGGACAAGAATGTTGAGCCTGATACTTTATCATGGGTGAGTAATGCATTGTGCCTTTGCTGGAAACTAAAATGGGCATACTGAAAGGCCATTGATGATTCTAATGTTTTGCTTCAGGTTAAATTTTCCTCCATTAGTTGGACACATGATAGCAAAGGTTTCTTTTATAGCCGCTATCCAGCACCTAAGTAAGTTATGTTCTATGCTCACATTGTTTGTAGGAAGTGCATGATTTGCAATTGCATTTGACTTACAAATTTAGCTAAGTATAAATATGGAGTGTGCAGTCATCAATTTGATAGTCCTAGTCACAAATGATTAAAATTGGTATTATCTATATGGAGATCTTGACATCTTGTAGATAGATAATGTTAATGTATGATGGTACTTGGTAGGATTATTTTTATGTTCTGTTGAAATGAAATTTGAATTAATTATTGTGCTTTTACACTGTAGAGATGGAGAAGTGGTAGATGCTGGGACTGAAACGAACTCTAACCTCTATCATGAGCTCTATTATCATTTTCTGGGTACGGATCAATCAGAAGATATTTTGTGCTGGAAAGATCTTGCAAACCCTAAATATACTGTGGGGGGAATTGTTACTGATGATGGGAAGGTACTGTATTATTGTCATTGATTTAGAATTATCTGGATTATCTGTATTCTTTATATGTGCATACAGAATAAGAAAACTTACAACTGATGTATCTGCGCTTTCAGCGATTTTACCAATGTCAATGTATTTGACGATTCACTGTTTTATGCGCTGCTCCATATATTTTTAGGGGGCATGTATTTAGATCTCTCTGATTTAGCATTAAAATTTCTTGCTTGCATAGTCTCCTATGCAACTTGTGTATCCACTATATTGCGTTGCATTATTTTCATTTCAGTACCACTGTCATGTTAAGTGTGATAAAATGTGACCGATGATAAAATGTGTTAGGTCAATATAATCTCTCTTTCTTGAAGCGTCTTGCTGTAAAGATCTCAATATTTACTCTAATATTTTTGAAAATTCTTACTCCCTCCAGTCCTAAATGTAAGGGAAAGTTTGGTGAACAAAAGTTGATGTATTTGGTCCAAAATTTAGACCAAAACATCAACTTTGACCAAACTTTATCTTACATTTATGACCGAAGGAAGTATTTAACAACAGATCAAGGTAAGCAACTCATTGTTATGTAATTTTAGTATATCTAATTCTGACAGAAGACATATTCATCACATGTTATTATGGAAGGTTGTAAGAAATATAAAATCATGAATTTGTAAGCCAAGGAATGGTAGTGAGTATAACTTGATTTTTCTTTGTCTAGTACAATAAAATAGCTATAATGAACTTTCTGCATATGGTTTTAAATTTCCCATGAATCTGATTCTGTTTTTATTGATGATTTGATGATGCAGTATCTCCTCCTCTATATTGGAGAAGGGTGTGATCCAGTTAACAAACTTTACTACTATGACATGTATGATCAGCCCAGTGTACTGGAAAACTTTCGGAGTGAAAACTCCCCCCTCCCTTTTGTCAAACTAATTGATAATTTTGATGCGAAGTATGATTACATTGCAAATGATGACACTGTGTTTACATTTTTAACTAATAAAAATGCTCCAAAATATAAACTAGTCCGAGTAGATTTAAAGAAACCAAACGCTTGGGCTGATGTTCTCCGAGAGTCTGAAAAAGATGTACTTGAGTCAGCATGTGCTGTAAATGGTAACCAACTGATAGTAAGTTACTTGAGTGATGTGAAACATCTTTTACAAGTAAGAGACTTAAAAACAGGTTCCTTGCTGCATCAACTGCCAATTGACATCGGCACAGTTTATGAAATTTCTGCACGGCGCGAAGATAATGTGGTTTTCATTAGCTTTACAAGCTTTCTAACTCCTGGTATCGTCTATCAGTGCAACCTGGGAACAGGGGTTCCTGATCTGAAGATACTGCGTGAAATTGCGGTCCCTGGGTTTGATCGCTCTGAATTTCATGTCAATCAGGTACATGCAAAATCTCTGATGCTGCATAGTCGTCACACTATTCCTTTATTCGGTACGAAAACAGGCATGCAAAATCATCACATTATTGAATAGGCTGTTTTTAATTCCTTTAGTCTGTATGAGTACAAGCATACTATCTCTTTGAGTGTGTATGGTTGTTGCTTGATTTGGTTCTTCTATTCTTTGATGTAATTTCCAAATTTCAGGTTTTTGTCCCTAGTAAAGACGGTACCAAGATCCCAATGTTCATTGTTGCCAGAAGGGATATTGTTTTGGATGGTTCGCACCCGTGCCTGTTATATGGATATGGTGGTTTTAACATCAGTATTACACCATCCTTCAGTGTTAGTCGCATTGTACTCACAAAACATTTAGGTGTTGTTTACTGCATTGCAAATATTCGTGGTGGTGGAGAATATGGGGAGGAATGGCATAAAGCAGGTTCCCTTGCAAAAAAACAGAATTGCTTTGATGACTTCATATCTGCAGCCAAATACCTTATATCTACTGGTTATACCCAACCCAGAAAGTTATGCATCGAAGGTGGAAGCAACGGCGGACTTCTTGTTGGTGCTTGTATAAATCAGGTCTTGTTCATTTGTTTTGTTTTTCCATTTTTAGGCCACACTTACCATTTAACAGCTCTCTATTTATGCTATACTTCCCCTTCCCTCTTTTTCTGTACAGAGACCTGATCTCTTTGGCTGTGCATTGGCTCATGTTGGCGTTATGGACATGCTACGGTTCCACAAATTTACCATAGGTTTGTTTAGATTTGTTATGTCCAGTAGTTTGTTTAAACAAATGTCACTTATTCATTGATTCTGAATCGTTATTCAGGTCATGCTTGGACCTCAGATTATGGTTGTGCAGACAAGGAGAAAGAGTTTCATTGGCTAATCAAGTAAGCGAGTTTTTTCTTATCCTGAAATATCAAGGATAAGTTTCAATATTTTATGAATGAAGTTCTATATGTAACTACCTTATTTTCTTGTATTTATCGGCAGCAAATTATTATTAAGTGGTGTTGTTGGTGGAAACATGATAGTGATAGGGCCAGGTTTGAACAATTCACATAGGCTGATGGATGAGACTGCTTTTTACCAGTATTTAATTGACGGACATATGGCTAGAGTTCTCATATGAGATTAGTGCATAATAGAGACTTAAATATCTTGAGACAATCCCATTGTTGGACTTTTGTACTATCACTGCCCTTAGCCCCTGATATCATATCCATTTTGATTTTTGTTTTCTTTTCTTGGAGTTCATGAGCTGCACATACATGTTCTGGTCTGATAAGCAAGTTACTATTACAATATTTACAGAAGAGACAGTGTCATTGGACCAGAGTTATTTTTATATAGGATGGCATGGTTTTGTCATGATAACGATGCAACAGTTCCGTAAATATTCATTAGGGTGAATGATAGGTTGGTTTAAACTCGCAATGCTCAAGCAGCATGGACTGCATGTTATTCATAATTCTTTCCTGGCATAAGTTGAGGATTCTCATTATCATTTAATCCTCATATTTTGAGGTTCATTTGGGAAAAAAGTAAATAATATATCTGCTTTCATCCTATTGTTTGTCAACCATGTTTTGAAAGACAAATTGCTTCATGAACTCCTGTGGTTTTCTATTGTTTGGAAATGCAATTTTGGTTGGTGTGTTTCGAAAATATGATGTTTCTATTATCTACTGCTCTAGGTACTCACCATTACATAATGTCCGGCGACCTTGGGAACAGCATCCTGACCAGTCAATTCAATACCCATCCACCATGTTGTTGACGGCAGATCATGATGATCGAGTTGTGCCGTTACACTCGTTGAAGCTATTAGCGGTTAGTGGCCTTCATATAATAATACAATTGTAAATTGAAAACACAACTTATATTTATTGAATCATGTTACAAACTAGCTGTCGCATCCTTTTTCTTCTTTTCTTATCTCGCTAACACATTTCGAATTGTTATCAGACCATGCAGTACGTGCTATGTAATAGCTTGGAGAAAAGTCCCCAGACAAACCCTATAGTTGGCCGCTTCGACTGCAAGGCCGGACATGGAGCGGGTCGTCCAACACAGAAAATGGTAAACAATTATGGTTTTAGGTTGTTTTTTCCTTTTTCTATATTTTCTATATTATATGTCTCAAGTTGATTATATGTATTTTTTGACAGATCGATGAAGCTGCTGATCGATACAGTTTTATGGCTAAAATGTTAGAAGTGCATTGGATTGAATAGAGCTTACTGGTTCACAAAAGTAGAGATAAGAATATGTAGTTTCTTTCAGGCTCTACTGGCGTACCAATTTATATATCTGTTCTTCACTTCTAAAAGGAAAACATCTTGAACATGAGATTGTCAGAGAAGTGGGGGTTAGAATTAAAACAAATAAATTTTCAATCATTTATTTCGATTTTTTTTCTCAATTAATATTTGAAAGTTGTTAAAAAACATTGGTTCTTGAGAAGTTGGTGTGGTATCTATCTATGGATGTCATATCCAGGTATTGTTACAAAAAAATATCTCAGGTATGGTACTCCGATCAAGTTATGCATTTTTTTGGGTACAAGATGAAGTTATGCATTTATTAAATGCTGATGTTATAATCCACGTTCAAAACTATTTAAAACCGTATTTGTGATAAGAAATAGTAATGGTTGATTAATTTTTTGTTTGTAATTAAAAAATTATTGTAAAGGGTTACACAAAAATAAAATTTAAATTAATTGAATAATGTTTTTAAAACAATATCATTAAATTTGATTGAATTACACAAGAATTAAAAAATTATTGTAAAGGGTTACACAAAATGAAATTTAAATGAATTGAATAATGTTTTTAAAATAATATCATTAAATTTGATTGAATTACACAAGATTTAAAAAATTATTGTAAAGGGTTACACAGAATGAAATTTAAATTAATTGAATAGTGTGTTTAAAATAATATCATTAAATTTGATTGAATAACACAAGATTTAATTTTTCTTATATTTTTTATCCAGAGGGTATCTATATGACATGGATTTGCAACTAATTACAGCTTGATTGTTTTTAGGTCTATGAATGAGCAAATGTTTGATACAACTTATTTTTAAAAAGGTTTTTTTTGTTATTAATAGTAATCACTTTTAGGAGTTTTTATGTTTGTTATTATTGTTTTTCAAAAACTAGAATCTAAAAATCATTTGTGAAACTGTTGATTTGAATTTTAATAAAAATTAACAAACACAATAATTTATGTTTTAAAAGTTATATAAAATTAAATTTTAAATTATTGAGGGTCAAAATTTACTTATTTTATAATTTGTAACAATTACTCACATTATTGGGCCAGTGAAAATTGATTTTGATAAAAGGGAGCTGAAAATTAGACTCACTCTAATCTCTGCTCCTACGCTTTAAAAAACAAAAAATCTAATTGTACCTATATCATTTTTACTTTATTTCATTGAAAATTTTTGCATCTATTTCTTGTTTACTAAATCTTTTGTTTTTAAAATTTTTGGTAGATAAAAAAATTCAGAAAATTTTTTGCCAATCAAATTTTTAGTTTTTGAAATTTTTAATAGGCAGAAAAATTGTTTTTGAACTTTTCAATAGGCAAAAAAAAAAGTTGAAAAACCTACCAAATTTTCCGTTTTTAAAATTTTCCATAGACAAAAATTGAGAAACATTTGTCTACTAAATTTTTCTGTTTTCAAAATTTTTGGTAGAAAAAAAAAAAACTTAAAAACAGGAAAATTTATTTTTTGAATTTTCTTGTGGTTATTTTTGGAATCGAAAAATTTGAAAAATAAAATTTTTGATAGTTATTTTCAAAAAAAAATTCATAAATTTGACAACAAAAGCAATAAGAATCCTATATAAAATTTTATTTCTAGCACCACGGGATACAATTGAGTAGTTGATGATTGTATCATTGTCTTGCGTATATGATCAATTCAAGAGGCACAATGGTAAGTACGAAATGCTTCAATAAAGTGAATTGCAAATAAAAAACTATGATCTCAAATTGATATTCCTCAATCTTTGTTGCTACCCATGAACATTTCTCGATGATAAAAGATCAAATTAGAAGGATATAATATTATATCAATGACTTGATAACATTTTACTAAATACATAATTTACAAATTTTACTATTGAGTTAAAAGATTATATCATATAAATTCTCTATATAATTTTTTACATAAACCTAAAAGGAATTGCTACGTCAAAACAATATCAAGGTTTACTTTGTTGGACTCGGATATTTGTAGTTGGGAAACAATGCAGCAAACAACACATACTTTAACTTCATCACATCAAATTAATACAACTTGAAATTCAAGCCATCTAATCTCTATCCTATGATTAAAATGCGGGAAATGTTAAAGAGTACATAATCTATTTTCTTTATCTCATTTGACTCACCAGCATCACCAAAAGAGCAGAATTCAGATGATTTATCAGTATATTTATCTTTTAACATTTGCTACACACTTTTCATTTATTTAAATCTTTCAAATTTTCATAACCTATTCAAAACTTTCACATATTGAATCAACTAACAAATTTTGTACAGTATAAAAATCCCAAGTTTTCTCATCATATATAATCCTTCAAATTTTATCAATTTTTTACCAGTTTCCAATTTAAATAAAAAATGATTTTAGATCAAAAATCGTTCTAAAAAAATAATTTAAGGGGCTTAGATAAAAGAAACAGACAACACGACCATATTAACTTAATTTGAAAATGGGGAAACTTTATTGGCTCAAAGATGTTCAACGTACCAAACTATATGGGTAAAAAATTAATTAAGTCAAACTTAAATTTAATACTTGCTAATCCGTCTCCCAATAAATGTTATTTTAATAAAAATATTGTCTCAAAATAGATGTTATTTCTAATTTTAAATGTAAAATTAATTATTATTTTTCAATCTTACCATCTAATATGTACATTATTTCTAAAACATTATATCCCACTTTGCATGATAATTTGGTAAAATTATTGTTTACCTTTTTTTTTTATATAATAATTTCTTAATAGACGTGAAATAAACGCCACACATCGTGAATCGAAAGGGGTATATAAATGATTTGAACTGTAATAATAAATTCATGTTAGTTTTTATGTAAAATTGTATGACAGAAAGCATGGAATATGAATCAGGGCAAAGTTAAGACATAGGTTTACTTTAGTACTGGAAATAACTTAATATGCATTTTTTAACATTTATCACCGTTACATTTAAAAATCGTCTTCAGTGCATTTAGGCATTATTGCAAACATAAATAGCTGGACAGTAAAATCTGTACATTCAGGCATTATTATCGAGCTACATCCATTTGAACTTCTTCAGAGTGATGAATTCAAACCACGTAGAACAACAGAGCCAGAAAGGACTGTGCGTTTTCTTTCTTTCACCATAGTCCTATAAATTACCCTACACAATTTAAATTTTTTAACTTATAAGATGAATCTGAATTTTGCGTGCATTTGAATATGACAGCAAGAAACTTTAGGGAACAAAAATACTATATTCGAAAGGTATAGTAGAAAATAATTATGAATGTAACAGACAGTGAATCTACCTCGAGCCTTCAAGCCACATCTCGGTAACAAGAGTTTCACCGGGGTAGACGTGTAGAAGAAATCGGCCAGTTATGCTTTTTATCATGTCGGGATCTCCTTTGCATATGTTTTTGACGATTGCCCTAACTGCAAATCCTAATGTGCACAATCCATGCAATATTGGCTGCGAGAATCTTTGGCAATTGGTTTAAAACATTCGATTAGTCATACAATTGAGTAAATCCATATGATTGAAAATGATCAGAAAAAGAATAGTCACAAACTGATAGTTTTATATCTTAAAATGCTAAATAACCAACGTGTCTACATGAAAGACCTCATGGCTTTAAGAAGGGAAAATTCTAATTGACCCAATTCAACGAGCACACCAGAAATTTAAATGGAGAAAAATGGAAAATTACAATATAGTTTATTGTTTCGAGTATTGAATGATCAGCCGGCATTCAGAAGACAGGATGAGAGTACTAACCCGGCAACCTTTGCAATCAGAGGATCCGAATGCAGAGGATTGTAATCACCGGATAGTCTGTAGAGCAATGCCTGCCAAATAGAAAATAAATTCAGAATTTGTACAGAGATTCAGAACAAAGCATATCAGAAGCTTTTAGACAAATTGCCGTCTAAAAAGATATAAGATTGTACATTAGACTATCAACTAAACCATTTGGGAAAATGTAAAGGCTCAAGGAAAAGGAGGGAAAATGTTGCGAATGAACAAGCCAATTTATTTCAAACAGATTTGAATAGCTATAACATGCCTGAGATGGGTGGGTACGATCCTCAAACACCGAAAATGGTTTGCTTTCAGGAATTTTTACAGCTGAGGTCTGATTTAAAGGGTAGTTTGAGTAAGAAAATGGACTAGATGACTTCGAGAAACCACCAGCACCACGTAGATAGACTGTTGTCCTGCAAGCAACTTACTACTAGAGTGAGTGTAACAAAACATTAAAAGGAGTCTTTTCAGCTTCACCTGTTCATGCATAATAAATCGCCGGACTCTTTCTCATAACTTTTTGTTTCAATCTCTAAAATTGCTGCTTTGCCTGAAATTTAAGGCAACATCACATCTTTAAGAAGAATATAGGAGTAAAAGGAATAAAACAATTGACATGTAGCTATTTGATCCATGTATGTAGCCGACCCTACTTAGTGGGATAAGGCTTGTTATTGTACACGTACATAAGATATATATTTTTCAAAGATGTGAAAGTGAAACTGTACAACAAACACATGCACAGAAGATCATAAGTGAAAACTGTTTTTGCAATTCAACCTTTGTCATGCAATCCTGCGAGACTGACTTTATTTTGTATCTGTAACAATAAAAGATATACTGTGAGCCTATATATGAAGATAAAATGAAAATAATTAGATATTAACCTGAGCATGGAGACAAAAATCACAACTATTTCAGAATATCATAGTTGTAAAGATCGGGTGTGGAATGGGGAGATTTTCCATGTTAAAAAGGATTGATACAAATAAAATAGATATTAAATTTAATTACACAAAACATAATCTTTATCACTAACATGCCTCAGATGTTTTTACCCTCATTTTAATTAAAGACAATCAACAGCTCTTTCTTCTCAAGTAAATGTGGTTTTAGTATACTATTCTCACTATAAATCATATTGGAATGTAAACACCACAATGAAAAGGCAACTATTTCACATATGCATAGAAATGATGATAAGTCAGACGCTTGAATTTCGTAAAGGATTATTCATTTTTAGAAGATGGAAGCCTCTATCTACATTAAATTTCATTTACATCTACTACTAATTTGATTTTCCTGTGAATTTCATTTGAAATGTTGGTGTATTGAGCTAAAATTGGAACAATAAATCATTAGTTAAAAATTCAATTCAAGTTTCTAGTATGCAAAATATTCATTATAAACCATACATGACAGCTGGAAGGAAATGGTTTGTACAACTCTATGTATTGTTGTCCATGAAGCAAAAGGCGTGGATCATATCTGTCATACATAAAGTTCTACTTTTTGTTAAATATCAGAAGAGACAAAAAAAAGGAAGATCAACGATTCAATACAACAGAAAATGGAGTATAAAAGTTAAGAATTAATACTTTACATATACATTCAGCCATAAAATAAATACATGAAGTAAGCGCAGACATATTGAGAGTAGTGAGCAGCACTCACTGCAAGCCCGGGAGATCAATACCAGTAGGTATGGATCCGAGTGAAAGTATAGCAGCAAACGTAGGCAAGACCTAAATAGCAGAATATGATGAGTCAGATATTTTGCAACAATTCTGTCTCAACAGGGACTATAATAGAGTTATATTATGAAGTTTCTGACTGATCCAATTGGCAAAAGTTTTTATTGTGTAGCTTAAGTGCATGGTAGAGTTAGATAGATCCTAGCTTTTTCTCTTGGTTTATCTCACTCAGTGTAATAGTTCAGTAACAAATCATAATGAAATTGCAGAGCAATTCCAAAATCATGAGATCCAATCTTCTCCAAACTTTTTCATGGTATCATTCACTTTTCTTTGCTAGGACCATGAATTACTACTATTAACAACATCTTGTGATAAGTTAAGGTTGAAGCAGATTGTGTTACATTAAACATATACCAAGAATACTTTACAAGTAGCAAAATGCTAACAAAGTTCTGATCATTTAGGGTTACACTAGAAGAAATAGACGTGAATTTTATGTTACAGGAGAATAAATAAATATATTAAAGTAAACATTTATCCATAACAGTTCGAAAATAAACAATACCTTGATAAACTCCTGACCATTTTCATGGTAAACAAATTTAAGCTCATCTTCATCGACAGCATCGGATGAACATGCTCCTATGCCTAAGGCATAAAGTGCTACATCTCTGTTGAACATGTATTTAAAGCATGCTTACTCAAATCATAATACAATTTCATATTTTTTGTTAATGTTTTTGAAAGTTTGGCTTACCTTTCAGTATAAGAGTGGGTGGTCTGAATTCCATTCCATGCGATCAAAACAAAAACAGAACCTTAGAATTCAATTTAGTATCAACAAGAAGCTATGAAGCAGTGGCACAGGCACATAGACACTAAACATGACAGTGACACCGATAATAATTTGAAAATAGAATAAATTTAATATAACTACATGTGTCAGTGTAGTGTCGTGTGTCAGGAGAACATGCCTTCAATCAGAACTCTAGGTGCTACAAGACATACTGAAAAGCAAAAAGATTCTACTTATGAAATTGGAATATTCCACACATGAAGACCTTAGACACCACTTTTTTATTCTTCACTTTTATAACCTAATTTGTTATATAATAAGAATAATAATATGGTTTTGGGTATTGTTGTGAATATGACACTTCTACAAACAGTTTGTGTACAAAAAAGAGAAAGGCGAAATGAAGAATATTAAGGAAAAAGAGAGTAACATACATCAGGGAATTTGTGAGAAAGTGCGAGTGCAGGGTCGAATTCCGATGAATCAGCCATCTAGCCTAACCTGGAAGATCGATCATGGAAATTAATCACATCTCATCACATATGATTGAGACAAATGGGAGGAAATTGGGGGGTTACCCTTACAGAGAGAGTCACAAGTCGACAGGGATAAGGATTCTTCGAAGTTTCCACACGAGTGCTGGAAATTAACATAAATTTTTTGTTTGATGAGAAACTTATACTATATGCACTTAGAATCGTGATGCAATGTACTTGGACATGGTCCCAAAATCATTAATATTCACTTTCTTCTTAAGATTTTGAAGAAAAAACAAGGACTGAAATTATTTTTCTACAACTAAAATTCAGAGAAATTCTGGGATTAATTTTTTTAAGGGGTTAACAAAATTTAAATATTTAGTTAATTAGTAGGATAATTAATTAATTTCAATAATTTTTTTAAATAATTACAAATTGTAGTTAGTTATTTTCGAATTCATGTTTAATAAAGTTATGTTAATGGTTAATGAATTTTGTCATTTGGTGTATTAATTAACTATTTATTTATTGAACGTAATTAAAATTTTATTCGAACTACATCATCAATCATTTATAGTTGCAAAAATTATCAAATTTCAATTTTATTTTTTAAAGAAAAACAAATGTTATAGATATTAGTCAATACGATGATATCATAGATATTGGTCAATTCTGATCAATATGGTGATATTGGATGAATCTAGATCAACATGATAAAATTATGGAGCAATTTAAGTATATGATTTCCAACCCACAAAGTCGTGAATGCTATTGAAACTCTCAGAATTTATCATTTTTGTCAATATATATATATATATATATATATATATATATATGTATATTAAAACTAGAAGTGTTTCAATTCAGTTAAAATGCTGGAATTTTAAAATATAAAAAAGCATCGTTGCACAACTTTCAATGTTTTTTTTTTTTACATTTAAATTTTTAACAAGAGTCTAGCATTTTTTTCTTATAAGCAACTATCTTATCTTACATAATAATATTAACGAAATAATCTTGTCTACAATTATCTGCTAGTGATTACTAATTCAAATTTCTCTTGCACTGATCATGGATAAGCTTCAAAATCATGAATAATTCAGAATACTGCAACAAAACATTGCAGAAGTGAAAAGAATATATGCATAAATAGCAATTGAAATCACATAGTTCTACATTCCGTACAACAAATGAATCGCTTGTTCAACTAGGTGTAAAATACCAATTTCCACAATCCGTGTCGCCTTCCTTTATAATAATAATAATGATACTATATAGCAAATTCTAGATAATACAAAGAGAACATATATAGTATTCTTTTATGGCTGGGAAAGAATGTGACCTCGAGCTGAGGTCATTTAGATTCAAACGTTAGAATCTCGACTCCCAACGTATAACCCGTGCGAAACACGGGTTTAAAAACACACTCACTAGTAACATATATTTGAAACACTCAAACAATAAAATTACAAGTAGATAAGTTAACTACTTTTCACCATTTTCTAAAGCTAGAATGCCTTCGCTAGCTCAAATAGGTCGGGTGTGTCTCCCGCTCGCCTTACCGCAGAGAAGCGCATTCTTTGGAATAGGAAATTCATCTCTGATTGAGGTTGATGCCGTGTAAACGTGCAAATAAAATTGTTGGCCAAGGTACTGTCGTGCCCAAAATTCGGACCTCAAGTTCCACATTCCAACGTTGTCAAGTGCAACATAAATAGCAGTCCATGAATAGGGATATACCTTAACAAAATCAAAGATTGCATCAGTTAGAAACTTTTCACTTTTGCTAAAACGACGATTAATTTGGAACAAAGGGAACATATGATTCTCACCTGAGTGGTGCAACGCGCCACTGCGTCTCGGAGATTATACTGGTTTCTGCTAGCAGTGGTCCACTGTCCTCCATCCATACTACATATTGAAAATGTTTAAACCAGCATAATATTAGTAACATGGTTTCTCATATACTTTTTGAAAAAAGTAAAAATATGTTATAAGTGCATTATATATAAGGATTGTTTAAACAAATATAAGATATTAAACATAAGTAAATAACTAATAAGCATTAAATTGAAGCATAAGAAATGTTATATGTGCAGTGTGCTCACCCAACCACAAAGAAAGAGTAGCCATCAAGATGATAGCTCTGAATGATGTTTTCGTTGTTTTGGAAGACAATCTCGACGAAAGATCGGTAATCAGCTTGCAAGACAGATGTGTCAAGGTAGATGCCACCACCAGTGGGTCTGTCAGATATGCTTCCGACACGAAAAACACCAGAGATTTTGAAGTAGTCGGCAAGCTTAAGAGGAGTGTCCGGGGCAACATAAGACACACTGTTAATTGCATATCTTTGCTTGCCATTAACTTGACCAGGAGAACTAGACAGAATGATGGTCTTTGTTGTGTTTATGAGACCATAATGGTAGGACCCTTGTGGATTAGGCCTAGGTCCACTTGCTGTAAGGTTAGTCCTGAAATTATGGATCATAGTTTGAGTCATAATAATCATTTCATGCACTAAATGAAATGCAAGCAAGTTAAGCCTCATTTATTTTCTAACAACATTTTTTATGTTTGTTTTGTATTTGGGTGGTTGGAATGAAATTTGATTATAGATTTTCCTATATAATAAATTGATTATAGATTTGATTTCCCTACGGCCATTTCTGCGTGAATGCGTGCAATTTGTGACTGCAAGGAATCCATGTTTATCTTACTAAAACCAATGGACTTTCATTCCATAATCTCTTCTCTAATGTTTATTTAGTCTCTAAATTATTAATATTTGTCAAAAAGTATATAAAATTATGAATCTTTGATCACAACATCCATTTTAAATCGGTCAATTTTGTTTACGAAATTCTTCACAGACTAGTTTAATTGAGGATTATTTTTAAATTTCTCTAGTTTTAAGGGACCAAATTGGCAGTAGATTGCAATTTCATGAACTAAATTGATTAATCACTTAAATTTTTAATTTAAGAATACTGAATTTTTTGTTAAAACAACAATAATAGATATTATTCAAAGTAGCTTAAAAAAAAATACCTGATTGATCGGGCCTGGTTCAAAGACCAATCAATTTGGATTGTAGGTCCACCAGGAGGTGGGCCTGATACCGGGCCTGCAGAATTGCTATATCGAAGTACCCCAGTGGTGGTGAGAATCTTAGTGGCGAATCTTGTGGAAACCACAATGTAGTAATCCTGAGAAGGTTGATCTGCAGTTACTAGCACTGAATAAGATTGCCCCACATGAACATCAAGTGATGAGTATGTAGTTTGAAGTGTGTGTGTTCCTTCCACTTCTACAAGCTTCAATTTGTGATTCTGAATGCGGAAGTTAAGGGAATGTTGCAATCCCACATTTGATATCCTAAGCCTGTAAGTCTTTCCTGTTGTGTACAAATCATAAGTATTATAAAAACAAGATTATTTATTTATTTATGTATAGTATATATCACTAATGAACTCCAGTATTATGTATATATTGTAACCACTTTTTTCATAAAAAAACTACTACATATTCTATTTTTATTGGAGGTGACTGTAAAACTAATTTACGACTATATCTTTTTACTCATATAACTATACTTTGTAACTGTTTTTAAAAAAAAACTACCGCATACTCTAATTTTATTGGATGTCACAGTAGAACTAGTTTACTACGTAACCTCTTTTTTCTCATATAACTATATATTTTGATTTAATTAAATGATACCATGATAAGATGGGGTACATTGCATACCTTGTTCTACGTTGAGAGATAGCTGATTAGGTCCACGACCATTGATGAGGATTCCATCAGGAATAGGCAACTTCTTTCCCTTATCAAGATGAGCTTTCAGAGTCTGCATATCATCAACACAACATTTACTTTGCGGTATTGGCCCATTTGTTATAGATTTAAAAATAAGTGACAACAAATAATATTTTTTTAAATAATTTACTTAGGTACAAAAAATAATTTATAGATCATTTTTATTTTTTATATATTCTTGAGAAAAGTAGAATATATTTTGTGTTTGTTTAGTATAATGAGAATAATGATTTTTTAAACTACTTAAAACAGTTCATTTTAAAGGGTTTTTAGATTTTCATTTTTTTTAAATGATAATAAACACATTATCAACTCTTAAAAGTGATTATTATTAGTTTTATATTAAAATATTGTAACAAATAGACCCAAATTCCTTATATATAAAGGTAACTAGCACTTATGGATTTAATTTATTTATATACATTGTTATTATAAAATATTTTTACATTGTCCGTCAATCATAACCAATAACTAATAACTATCATAACCAATAACTAATAACTATCAGATAATTGAAAACATTTAAAGTCATACAATTGAGTGGTTTGTTAGAGTATAAAACTTTTGACACTACCGGCCGGCGTAGGAAAATTAATCTCAAACAATATATTTTCATAAAAAGAAAACAATGAATATTACTAGAATATTTTTAAAGTAATATAATTGAAAAAATACCATACTATAAAATTTATTCAGAAAATACAATTGGATTGAAAAATAACATATACATAAATCAAATTAAAAAAATGCTTACATTAATGATTTAATTAATTTATATTTATATACTATATTATGTAAAAAAAATTACACACATTCAATGATGTATTACCGCATTATTTAGTTGGTTTAAAAATGGTAGTGTATAAATTTTGAACCAATTTAAATAAACACATGCACTAACAAGTAACAAGGTTAAAATATGATCTGGTTTTCATAAATACTTCAATGCTTTTAAGGATAAAAATAAACTAGATCGAATTAAACTTTGCAAGACTTGACTTTGTCCTACATTAAAAATGTTAGGCCCAACTCTGACCTGTTACTAGTGCTTTATAAGTATTTTATAAGTATTGCATCAAATATGAAACGTGTATATTTGACATCAAATTAAAGTTGTTAGAATCACGGTGAGTCGCCGAAACTTTCAAAAGCTACAAGTTGTAGCTTTTACAAAAATCACAATGATTCACTGTAATTCTCACAACTCTAGTATAATACCAAATATGGTGTGAGTGATCGCTGCTTGTCAATTTGGCAAAGATGTATTAAATGAGTCCTTGGTTAGATAGATGAAGAAGGTAGGTTATCGCTCGGCAGTCGGCACACAACTCAATACCAAAAAATAAATAAATGCCATTTTCATGAATGATTAAATGCATTTGGTTGTAGCCGAACAAATTTTCACCACTATTAAATTAAAAATCTCTAGAAATTTTTTTTGAGGGATGAATGTGAAATCTGCTTCACTTTCTTATTATTGCATTGCACATGTGACCAGTAACCACTTAGTAACTCTGAGCTACGCAGCAAATCAGTTACTACTTCTGAATTTCTGATTGAGTAATACTAACATTTTTAAATTATTGAACGCGTCATTCATATTTTTAAAAGAATGGGGTGGGAGTGGGGACTAAAGACAAAGAAAAATTGAGTATTTGAGTAATAAGTAAGTAGTACTCTAGTGTTATGAGATCATTCGAACCATTCCTTACTTATGATTGAAGTTTTTTTTTTTTTTTGAGTAAACTTAAGATTGAAGTTAATCCTACTTCTTTAACTAATTAAAATATTACTAGTTTATAGGAGTATGTAATGTTTATACCCACAGGCCACAACCAACGAGAATCTTTTTTTTTTCAACTGGTACAAATGAGAGTTATTATTTTATTACATCATCCTATTTTTAAAAGTATTATTGTGAAATACTTTAAAATTAATTGATTGTATAAACTAGCAAAATAATAATTTTTTTACCAAATGTCAATGAAAGGTTAATTTTCGCGCGATACTCCCTTCGTTTCAAATTACTAATAATTTTACTAAATTAAGCTTATTTATTAATAAATGCATGTTTGATAATAATGTTTTTGGTTAATAGAAAGTTGCATTAGAATGACAAAATTGACACTTAATTTAGTATTTAAAGAAAAGTGATATGAATAATGAGGAAAAGGATAATTAATAGTTACCGTATGGTTGGATTTGTACCAATCTCCAATAAGGACAGTGTAATCACCATCAGGATCAGGAAAAGGGACTGGAATTCTGGGCCTACTGAGTATCCTAATGCCACCAAAACCACCAGCTGCTTTGTGAAATGAAAGAGATGGAAAATAGTAAAAGCTTCCAATTTGATCCTTCACTTGAAGTATGTAAGTAAAGTTCCTCCCTGGTGGGATGGGGCATGTTGTTCCAAAAACACCATCTTCGAATGAGTTTCTTCTCTGCTGTATACCATTCCTGCACCCATCAGTATTCCAAACTTTAATCATATATTACCAATCTTATTTACTCAACAGTATAAGACTTCAATTAAACCCAATATTTTTGCAATTATAACTTTATACTATTTTTTTTTTAAAATAATAAAAATAAAACAATAATTTTTTAACAATCATAAAAAGTACTTAGTAATTTTTTCAAAAAACAATCGTAACTTCACATCAACACCCTGTATAATAATAATAATAATTAACTATAAATATTTTTTAAAATTTGAAGTTACAACTTGTATTGGTTTATAAAACAAATCTAATTTGTATACATTATCGATAATTTGAATTTTTACACCGTATATGATATTTAACTTTAATTTTTACCCCGAGAATAATGTATGAAAATTAATGTTGTATGACAATAATTAAAAAAAAATTAAATTAAAAACTAGAGCGTGATTTTGAACAAACCGAGAAAGAGTAGGTGGTAAGCTATAATGGAATACAGCAAGAAACAGCCAACGAGAAATAGTAAAAGGTAAATGGATGGGGCCATAACATTCAACCTTACACAACCAACAACTTTAAAACACTAATTCTGGAAACTTCCACCTCTTCAATTTCCTTTTCTTCTTTTACTACTAGTTACTACTACTACCAGATAAAATCCGACATTATATACCATATCGATTGCTTTCTTGATAGCCCAAAATTATTACTTAGATCATCATCATTCCCTATCACTAACATTAATACCGAATTCCATTAAGCTTGTCACCTTGTAACATACCATGTGGTTTTTTTTTTTTTCCTTGTTAATACAAAAGTGTAACAAAAAAAAATAGAACGAAAAAAAAAATTTTTAATTTATTCAAAAAATTAGAGTTAGCCAGATCTGGATCCGTGTCCAGTGTCCACACATTTGATCCGGCACATGGGAAACTTTAATGTTGCCACTTTTCAGCTAGAGTCACATCACATAATTTATCTATTAACAAACATCCAAAGTGGGGGAGAATTGTCTTTTGAATTTTTTTATGATGGATAAATGTAACCGACATCAACATCAAACATACCCCTAAGTATGTCAACATTAGTACGAAGAACTTTAATTATTTATATAAAAAAAACTATAATCACATGCTTGAGTTTTAATTATTGTATGATATGATGCTTTTAGTTTTTTTTTTTAATTAATTGCTAATAGTATAAAAAAAATGGCACATTGAAAAGGCTAATTAATGGAAATGTTAGAGCAGAGAAGAAAGGAAGGGATGATACCAAGAGATGAGAAATGGTTCATCCAAACTGTTGAAGACATTGATGATGAGGTTGTCGTTTGTAACAGAACGAATATCTGGACCAGGAAATTGTCCATTGATCAATATACCCTGCAAAAATAAAATATTATAAAATAAAGATGGATTTGATTATATGAAATTAAAACTGAAACATAGTACTACTATATTTATAATATAGGAAAAAAACAAAAGCATGAAAAAGTGAGATTAAGACAGGCACACACCCTTTGGCGAACTCCAAGTGGGTAAATGTCTCCATAAGTAACGTTCCAGTTGAAGAATCTATAGGGATCTTCAGCTTCAGTAATGTGGAAAAGAGAAATAGCAACACAAAGAAGCAGAGTGCATAGAGCACTTACACCTCCCGCGAAATTGAGCTTCATTTTTGCACCCCCACTTAATACTCTTTGCCTCACTACGAAGCAATGTTTAGAGAGAGTTTAAAAAGAGAAAGGGGGAGGAACGGGTCAGAAATGATTAGGGATGGCACACATATAGTGAGGTACGGTGCAAGAAAGGAGTGATGTGTAGTATTATAATAATGTGAAAAAGGTTAAAAACAAAAGAGAGGGAAAAAATTTAAGGGGATTTGGAAGGGTATATAGGAGATTAATAATTTTTTGCTTGAAAGGGTGGAAATGAAATTGGGAGTGTCGGTCGTGGGGTCCTAAACAATTTAGGTTAATTAAAATGGCAGTGTGTGAGGTGTGTTCCACATGCATTCCTTTTGGTGCTAACAAATTACAATTACCTGCAAAGTGTGGGCTGCAAAGTGTGGGAAGTGTTTTTGTTTTGATTCTTACGGGCGGGGCACGGTGATACACGCTCACACATGTGACTTGTTTGTTGCAAGCGCCTCGAAGGACACTTCTCATGGATTTTCTAAGTTTGCTGTGTATTTTATTTTATTGATACTACTACTACTATAAATAGAGTACTATCACATCACATATTGGGTAAATATATTTTGTATACATTTTTTAAGAGCAAATTTTAAAGATTTAAGGACACTTACAAAAATAAAAAATATAGAAAGAGATAAAAATAAATAATAAATATTTCTTAAATATATATATTTTTTTGTGTCATGTTTTTATTATAAATATTTTATTCATTTAAAAATGTTTTTGGATTTTCTTATTCTCGTGTCACAAAACCCTTTGAGAAAATGTAGCTGTTCAATAGTTAGCTGACGTCAAAAAAAGAAAGAGTGGCTCCCCCTTATTTGTTTCATCTTACTTTAATATATGTATATATTGTTTAAGTTTTTATTAGAGATATGACTCGAAATTATTCTAACAATAAATGGAAATGAAATTAGTTATTTCAAAAGGCATTCAAAATTTCAAATGTCACTAACTTTTACTCTTTTTTTTTGTCGTTTTAAAAAAATAATAATTATCACTGTAATTGATTTATATAATTATAAAATTTGAAATTCGAGTTCGAGACATAACTCCAAATTAACAACATCAACCTTCGTCGTTTAAATTGAGATTTAGAAACTATTGTCAATCTCTTTTATCAATATCTTTCAATTATTTTTAAAATAAAATAAATTTTTAAATCTTGTAATTTTGTTTAGTGATATGCACCTCTTGTTGTTTTGGTGTTTCTGTTATTTTTTCTCCTACAATTTTTTATATTTTTTTATATATAAGATAAGATAATATTTTACTATAAACTTACACACAATTGTTAAATTTTGAAATCAAACTCAAAATATAATGTTTAAATTAACAATATAAACATTTATGTATTGAGCTAAGATTTTTCTGATATTTTTAATCATTAATATATTAAGATTCCTCTATAAATAACTAAGTTGACTTTAAAAAATATTGCACATAGATTATGACATATGGCTAATAGTTATCCAAGTACCATCTCATATTGTCTTTTTAACAAGATGGTGAACTGGTAATTACAAATTGCCTAAAAAGATGTATCCTTTCAAAATTAAAAATATACAGTCATTTTCATTTAATAATTTAAACTGTGATTTCATTCGTGTCAATTTAAAAATAAAATAAAAATTAATGAATAACTATTAAAATCAATTTAATGAATCAATTTAATGAATTTACTAGTATCTTATAATTGATATAATTGATACAAATAAAATCATTATCTAGTATCTTACAATAAAAAATCCCTAAATTTATACTTCTTAAAACATTTAGAAAGATTTACCCCATACCTCCTTATTATACTTATCCCTTCATATATTTTTTAAAATGTCAATTATATCCTGCATCTTTTTCACTATTTTAATAAATTAAAATTCATTTTTTTTTACTTCTCAAATATTTTCAGAACTCAAAAAAATAAAATTTTCTGTAAGTAAAACGTTTTCGGTAGTTACCAGACAACTTTTGCCAAGTTTTCCGGTAGTTTTTTTTTATAATTTTTATTTTATTTTAAATTTTGTTAGACATGGATAATTCACTAGTATTATCTGATAAAATAAAACATACGTTGATACTACTAACGTTTTTAACACAGAACATGTACGAATAATTATAATCAGCCTCCGGGATAACCATATGCTCCTAGTCTCCCTCGTCATCTTCTTCTACTCTCATCCGCCGTCTTTTCCTCGTCGACGTTGTCGATCGAATCCTCTCCGGAGGATGCATCATAGATGATAAAAACTTGATTTTCAAAAAATCAAGTTTCTCGCGTGACGTTCGGACGATTTTTTAAAAAATTTGTTTTTTTTTTAAAAAAACTTCCGGAAAACTTGATTTTCAAGTTTCCCAGTACTATGAATTTGCAGAAAACTTCCATAAAACTTGATGTTAAGTTTCCTGGTAGTTCATTTTTTTCGGATAACTTTTCTCCAAGTTTTCCGGTAGTTATCGGGAAACTTGAAGAAAAGTTATCCGAAAAAAAAAATGAACTACCAGGAAACTTAACATCAAGTTTTTCAGTAGATTTACAAAAAACGCTCACTTTTTCCGAAAAACTTGAAATGATGAAATGGTAAAATTTTCAGATTTTATGTTTTATAGAAAGACAAAACCGTCTTTTTCTTAAGTTTGTGGGAGGTATAAGTATAATATAGGGGTATGAGGTAAAATTTTCAAACATTTATCATCGTTAAAGTTTTAGATAATTCCTGTGTACTTACTCACAATAAATCATGTATTAAAATAATTTACTATAAAATTTGTCTATTTTTTTCCACTTGTTAACTCTCTCACAACTTGAACCTATAGTTTCTCCATATTTAGATTCCCGTGACGTAACCTCTGGAGGATCTGAACAAAAAGAATGGAATTGCCATTCCAATGTATAAAACAAATTAATAGTATCTGACTACCAAATACTTGACCTTAGCATGTTTAGAATCATGAAAGATTCTCAAGTACCACAAGCTTGAATCATCTTAATCTATCATCTCTCAATCTCCTTTAGGACTTACTCTCCATCTCTCTCAAATTCTTATTTCCTCTCTTAATATTTTTAATTCAATTTCTCTCTCTCTCTCTCTCATATCTGTGGGAGAGAACCCATTCACATTCACCACAAATTAGTCTAACATTTGTGTTGAAATGCAAAAATTAAAATTTCCAAACACACACTAAATCGTCCTCACATGCCATCAAACTTGAGTATATATTATTTAAAAAAATTCCACATGCTGGTTAACGCACATGTCCAACACGTCTGAGCGAAAAAATTTCAAGAACCAACACACACTGTAATGAGTTATTCAGTATAGCCAAAAACAATGAAAGTCGGTTATCACTCATTAGTGAAAAATAAACATACAGCTAATAAAGGGACCCGTGATATTCGCAGTCAAAATGTTATTCATTATTTTTTTTGGTCAACAAAAAATGTAACATTCATTGTCTTCTGTCGTTTTATGCCGGAGGCTGAGCATACACATTATACAAAGATTCATGTTAGACACCCAACAATCTTGTCAAAAAGAAATTGTTAAGACACCTCACAATCATTATTTTTAATGTAAATTGTTTCTTGTCCAATCACTTTGTGGAAATTTTTTCCTAAAAGCGCATGGGAACTAAATAAAACTTGAGATTGGAATTAATTTTGGGTCAATTGAAATCATTTTTTTTCCAAAAGAATCTAGTAACAAAACCTACAGCTACTAAATGTAAAGAGGAACACAGCGAGTATTTTTTTTTTTTTTAAGGAAAGGAAGACAGCAAGTTGAAATCCACACTTCCACATTTATATTTACAATCTTTTACTATTGAAGTTGCTCTTGCAAGAATGTCGATTTAAAAATAATGTAGTGTCGAGGTTATCATAAAACATAGCCGCAACATACAATTCATAATTTTTTAAATTATTTAATTGTACTAAATTAATCATTTTAATATTTTTTTTAACAAAGTGGTCGTTTAAGTCACAAAATATGTACATTGTGTCCCATATGTTGAACCCTCTTAAAAAATGCGCGGTCATTTTTATGCAGAGGTGACAAATTCAAATTATCTATTAAAATAACAAAAAAAATCCCAATATAATTTTTTTTTTAGATTCGTTCTTTAATCAAGTTTCATTCTCTTAATCCATATCAATTTGAAATTACACCACAATGTCAGCTTTCTTTGTAGGTGCAAAAAAGGGGGGAAAATTGTCTTTCCATTCCTCTTTATATCTGCTATACCCTCCTAGTGGGTAGATAGAGAACAAAATTGTCCCATCAGGCCGAATTAAACCTCATGCCTTTACAACGTCAAAATACCATTTATGGCTTTGTGGTGTAATTTCACATTGAAATTTGTTGGATTTGATCGATGAGTTCGAAAATGAAGATGATGAACTTATAAACCTTAAATATAGAACTTTGTTGAATCCAGGGTTTGAAGAAGATAAAAAAAAGAGATTGAAGAACCTAATTTATTTATCTAAATTTTAGGTTTTTATTTTTAATAAAAATCATTTGTTGAATCCTATTTAAATTTATCACAGTGCGTCATAACAATCACCTTAGCTTTTTTAATTAAGTTAAATAGAAATTCAAATAGTAATTTGGTACATTTGTGCACGTTTTCAAACTTCAAGGTCGGATCGGTTAGAAAAAAACTTAAAAAGACTAATTTTGTACAATTAAATAACTTAAAAGGACTTTTCCAAACAAAAATCACTAAAATACATGTCGACAATAAATACTTTTTGTATACTATAACTTGTTGATAATATGGGTGCGTTTATTAGTGGTTAAAAAAGAAGCGATTTTATTATTAAAAAATGTTATTTTTAATTTGTATGGATAAAACTATGTTGAAGTGTTTATCTTAAATTATTACCATAAAGCTACAATTTATGCAAGTAAAAACAAATAGCAAGAGAAAACATATAAAAACAAATACGTATAGAATCAATAAGAAAAAAAAATAATAAACAAATAATTAAAAGCACAATCCATTCATGACAGTATACATACGCATCGTATTTTATGGATCATATACATGCCTATATTTGTTGATATGCATAAAAAAAACAACAATAAAAGGGAAATGCTAATAGTGTCCTAAGGGCATTGTTTAAAAGACTAAAGTATTAAGTTTTTATTGAGAGTAAGGGCATTGTTTAAAAGATTAAAATTCAAAGGTAGAGAAAAATAAACTAAAATTCAAGCTGGAAGAGGTAGGGCAACACAATCAAATGTTTAAATTATAGATATTTTTGTAAGAGAAGCTACTCAAAACTAAATTTTAAAAACCGAACTAACCAGTTCATTGATTGAACTGAAAATCAACTAGTTCATCAATTGGTTCAATGCCATGTGTGCAACTGTGTGAGTAAATTTGTTAATGGAAAAGGGGGCATTTATCATGCCAAACAAATAAACAATTGGCAAAGGGAAAAGATCAACCGGACCAAATCACAGAGTGCATATTTATTTATGGTTTCGGCCAATTTGGCGTGCAGAGGAAAAATAGTTACCAGAGAACACTTGAACTCTGATGTACATTTGATTCAAGTAATTGTGGCTTTCACCTAAGGACAGATCCACTAATGTTTCCAATTACCACTCAGAGTAAAACGAGTTCACATGTGTGGATGTAGATTTGGTCATTAGGGATTCAAACTTGGATGTATGCCAAATGTTCAGACCATGTTGCCATGGCACAAAATAAAGGGAAACTATTCAATGATTACATAAAGAAGAAACTTATAGCGCAATGTTGATTCAGACACCAGAATTTTAGAGAAATTTAGCAGCACCAACAAGGTCACTTATTACAAACGTAAAAAGATTCAAATTTCTAAATGTAAAAAGTCATGAATCTCTAAGACTATTATTCATAAGCCTAATTTTAATTATCAGAGAACAATTTAAGAGGTGAAATCGAACAGCACGCAAAATTGACTAGGGTTAACAATATTTTATTGATATATTCATAAACACGAAAACAAGTAACAGATAAAAACTCACGGAGGAGAAGGATCACTGTTGTTCATTGAAGAGTCTACGAAGTCGGGAAGCTAAGATTCCAGTAGAATCTTGAGAAGCTTCGTGAAGCAATGCGCGCTTAATGCTTTTCATACGGTCGGTGAGTGAACTCTGTTCTTCCCTTAGAGTATGTGAATCTTCTTCAAGTCCATGGATTTTGTACTTTTGTCCCAAGGATCTCATGCTTAAGAGAAGAATTCCAGTCATAGCGAAAAATTGAATGAAGCTATCCTTTCGTTTCATCGCGTTCGCCAAAAGCCCTAATTTCTTCTTCGCATCGCCGGCACCGGCGGCGCTAGGTGGAGCTGAGGAGGAAGACATGGACAATTAACAACCACGTAACTCAGGCGATAGAGTATAGTCACACCACCGCAATCACTGCCTTCTTCTTCCACCGGTTGAGATTCAACGCCACAGCTCGATCGAATAGCGTCTGATTACGTTATTATTGTCGAATAAACCCTTAAATTTTTTCAGGCATGTGGGGTGTGAAAACAGACTGGGGGTCCAAAAATTAATACTACCATGTTATTATTATTTTTTGACATGTTATTTTTCTTAGTTAATTAATTATTTAAAGATTAAAGTGTTACTTGTAATTGTTTTCTATAAATTATTAATTCTTTTAAAATCATAGAATTATTATTAAATTTATTCTTTTATTTATTTTTTATTTATTCATAATTATGTGGATGAATTTTTCATTAAATAATTTTTTTCTATATGAGATGATATAATACTATTATATATATATATAGGAGTTTCATCTATTTACATTAGTTATTCTCTCGCAACATGGTGAATCACATCTATATTTATATTTTGTGTTATAGCATTTTGAATAAAAATATTTTTGGCAAAGGTGTCCACGTCGTGAGAAGCAAAAAAAAATTGTATATTATGTAATCAAACTCTACTATCTTTGTAATTTTGTAACGTCTACAAAAGCCGTGAAAGTAAAACGATTTATGTTTGAATACAATATTCTATAAGTGAGTTGGATGATAAGTTAAAGGTTAAAAATCAATTATAAAAGTAAAAACTGTAAATTCCAACTTAAGTCAAAATTGAATACAGAGACGACGTCAATTTTACTTAATAACAACCCAACATAACAAAGTCAATTTTAAATCTCTATAATCAATTTTACATGCTTCAAAAATGGAGCCAATAATAATTTTGAATGAGTTAATCGTGTAAAGCCCGCACAAGAGCTCTATTTGGGCTTAAAAATGAATCATTTTTGATTGACTGGGCTCGTAATTGTATAAGCCCGCACAAGTTGAAACCAAAAAAGATTTGTTTGGTTCCTCTGTAACTAACCAAATTCATTTCTGGCTCTGTAAAAGTCACCATAGTCGACGTTTTCATTTTTGAGAGAGAAAATCAGAGAGTTTATTCTGCTTTGAGAGAGAGAGAGAGAGATAAGAGAGAGAGAGAGAGATAGGAGAGAGAGAAGGTACCATGATAACGCGATCGAATCTAGCGGAACAGCTGCGAGATTATCAGATTCGATCCAAGCATGATTGGGCCTCTGTCTCCTTCTTCTCCTCTACTTCTTCCAATATCACCACTTCCAGGTACGTCAAACCAAACTATTCAATTTATTTATTATTATTATTATTGCAAAATTATGAATATTTTCCCTGTTTTATTTCTATCAAACCGCCATTTATTTTTATAATTTTCAGTTTTATTGTTTGTTTCTCGCAATAATTGCATACAAGTGGTCTAATTTTCATTTTCATTTTGAAGCTGCAATGTTTTATTCTTCCTCGGGATTTTTCTTAAGATGGAATTTGGCGTTAATATGATATGATTATGTAGAAAAGTATTATAAATAATAAAAAATTTGTGCATACCATTGGGCACATCGATTTGTGTGTCTTGTTGGCTGTGCTTAATCTTAAGGTTTTGAATATAGCCATATAGGTGTTCTCCAAATTAAGGTAGGATTTTGTTCGAAATCAAACATGACATTAAAGAAAACCGCAAATATAAGCTATGCTTGATAGTTTTCTTAACCGGGATTTAGGAAAGTTAGCGAATATAGAAGGGAAACATGGGTTTTGATTCATATTATTTCATAGTCTTAGAAAAAGGGCTTATATAATATATAATTTTTTGTTGGCCATAATCTTGAAATTGGCGGACGTGATAATTGGCTTCAATTATAAGATTCATCGGTTAAAAAAAATAACCTAAGGGTATAGTTAGTAGTTACTTTGGAGGAATGTGATCTCTAAGATTGGTACGTTATCGAATTTTATCTCCACCAATGAATATAGTCGGTGCCTTTCTATATTCTACCACAATTGTTTAGAATGAGAGATGTGTCAAACAAAAAGTTTCCTTGGAATAGCTAATTAGCAACAATGATTATTCAATCTGGATTTCTTTCTCCCAAGCACTTTTGATCTCAGATATCATGCTGCTTTGAAAAATGATTTGCTTTTTAAGGGAGCTATATAATATTTCAGACTTCTTACTGACGAATCTTTTTTATTCAATTGATGGGATGCGAATTTGCTAATTATTTTTTTACCGGGCCTTTGAATCATTGTATAATCATCAATCTGTACATTTTTTGTTGAACCTCAAAAAGAAAAAGGTATTGCAATTTGCAAGCTAACACAGAACAATGTTTACCTATTAGAATAAAAAAATGAGTGTAAGGAGGGTGATGGAGTATTGACTGATTACTGGTATTGACTCCACCTTATTAAGCACTTTCTTGGTGATGTTGGATGTTCTAAGTTCTAACCGATTTGTGTTTTGACAATTGAGTTGTTTGTTTGTGATTGTACAATTGGAGAAACTTGAAATCGAATGATGGTATTTTTATTAGATGGAGCTGAATAATGGTGTTTTCTTGGCATATTTTTTTTTGGGCAAGATTCTTGGTTTAAATTTAATAGAAAACTAACGTATATTTAGCAATTTTAGTTCAACTAAAAGCATATGTGTTTAAATAAAATAGAAAAAAAGAGATCAAATTTATTGTTTTCTTGGATTGATTACTTTTTATTGCAGTTGTTTAGGACAATTGACTTCAGGCCCTAAGTTTCTTATAAAATACTTGTGGTGTGGAGTCTTTATTGTTATATATATTACTTGTTGTTTGTTTATTACTGCTTTTTGTACAACATGATATAATGGACACTGATGTTTTCTTGTTTACTCTTTGTTACGGTGCAGGGTGGATGTGGTGGTCTTTGTAATATGGGAACTTGTTATTTTAGCTTTCTTGGTTTTCTCAGTTGTTTCTTTGTACTTTAAGCACATCCGGCTTGCTTTCGTATTTGTCTGTATCACAGTGTTATTGCTTTTATGCATGAAAATTACAAAGCAAGTAAGACTAGCAAGGAAAAAGAAACGAAGGATGCTTCTTCCATTATCAATGTAAAGTGGTATCAAGTACTGATCTTTGGCCTATTTCCTTTTCTCACACCATCTTTTTATTGGAATAGGGTCTCGGCCATTCATGACCATTTTCCATTGGTCGAGCTTCTCATTCATCATTGAGTCGTGTAACTTCTGATTCCGCCTATAGCAAGGCGACTAAAGAATATAAATGATGTTTTTACTTCTAAACAAGCTTATCCAGTTGGTTCATGTTGATCCTTACTGGAGGTGGTGTAGCTTAGTTGTGCTAGGATCTTGTCACATATATCTATATATTTTGCATTTCTTTTGCTGTTTATGTTTATGTATACGTAGTACAACTGATGCAAGATGCTATGAAGTTTTTGACCCTGTTGATAGAGCGACAAACTTATATGTTAAAGTTCAAATATATCAGGCGAATTCTTGTGTAAAGACAACATATATGCAAGTAGTTTTAGCTGTGTGATATTATGCAGAAGGTGCTTAATTTTTGGCACATTCCTCATATTAACTTTGTTCTATTTCCACACATTTAACACAAAGTTGTCTTATGATTCATTAATGAGATGGGCAATTAGAATAGAGTAGTGAAGCATTCTATGATCTATCAATTTCATCTCTAAAGGTCAATGGCTCACTAGTAACATCCCATGTTTGTGCTGCTTAAGCAAATGCTAGAAAATCAACTTCTGGGGTATGATTTTTATTTTGGTTACAAGAGAGAAAAATAAATCTTACAGGGTAGTATTGAGAATAGTATAATTTGATGTTAATACTATGGATTGAAGAAGTGGATCTGAATGCCCAGTGCTACCATGCCCCAAATGGCTCCTGTCACAACCAGTACACTTAGAATCATCCCAATTACCCCGAGCGACCAGTTCAGGTACCAAGTTGTGCTATGCTTTTTCGGTTTTGTGATCTGTATCCACATGAAACAGGGATAAGCTAATGTTATTGGTAGAGCAATGCCTCCTATGAGGCCGGCCAAACTTGGCAAGAATGGTAACGCTACTGCGATAAATAATGTGAGGCAGCCGAAGAGACCTCTGAAGACTATTCGTAGCCACCTCGGGCAAGGTCTGTTCCTTTTACTGGTGTATCTGAATTCTAAATTGTCAAATATTGGCATTGCATAAATTTGGAACGAACTGAGGCTGTTGATGACAACCAGCAAGCTTGTCAAAGCGATGATAAACTTTGATGTATCATGTTCATGGTATTTGTGCAAAGCACTTAAGATTCCTCCGTTGGAAGGTATCTGGCATCAAATTGTACCAACCAATCTATTATTAATTAGATTCGATGATTACTTGTTAGGCTAATACTAGTTGAAAAGGCACTCTAGTAAGTACACAACACTTACCAAATTTCCATAGGCCCAATAGCCTCCAATGGCTATGGGGTACAAACAAAAGGCAATGACTAGATAAGCAAACTTAACACCTTTCCACATGGCCAAACGGGACGGATTTATAGAATCTGAACGTATGGTCCCCTGCAATAAAAAACACAAGCTTGTAATTGTTAAAGAAAAATCAAAATGTTTGACAGGAGCGTAGATTTGGATTGATAGTTTGGTAAAACTACGGTGGTCACAGTGAATTTATTAAAGCTGTTAAAATATAGTTTTTGTCAAAACCACTATTTTTTTAAAATAGCATTTTTAAAATAAGATAATGTGATTGTGTCAAATTCACTGTCGACCTAAATATGCACGGAATGAATATGTTTTTTACACTACCTGAATTTCTAGCACAAGGTTGTGACCTCTAAAAGCTAAGGCAATGATACCAAGTGCATTCAACACACTAAAAATCCTTGTGGCTTGTGATTGTCCCATTGGTGGCTCATAGGATACATTAGCAAGCCTACCTTGGAGCACAGACACAATCCATATCAGAGAACAATAACTAACAGCTGTGATAGCTCCTATAAGAGAAACACCTGCGATTGAATTCAGGTTTGGAAGCTGAGCAAGCAAAATGGCAGCCACAGTAAATACTAAATACCACTCTATGGTTTTGAGTTGGTATAAGCTGCAAGCTTCTCCACACATAATCCGAAAGAATATCTTCATTGTGCCACCTCCAATCATAATCAATGTCACACATGTCCCACCAGATAAATACTGGATGGGGAAGATTACCAGTAACTTTCCTAGCTTTTCTCCTGCAATCATAGTGATCAATGGACAGAAAATTTTAAATTAATTTTTCTTCTACTTTTCAGTTTATTATGTTATCGAAGTTACTATATGGACCAACCTTGCACAACATATATAAAAATATAATGGACTTACACTTTATTTAAGTAAGTTGAAAAACAAAGTGATTCAAAGTCAAGCACAAATGCTAGATTAGAGGGAGACAAATATTAGTACAAAATTTTATTATTAATAAAAAATTCAGACCTCATGTGTAATGTAAATCATTTGACTGCATATTGTAACTTTTCTACAAGTAGTTGAAATAAGTCCACCTTTTACTCAAAAAAAAAAAAAGTCCACCTTAAAATTTGCTAAGTTTTCACAAGTATGTTCGCTAAAATCAAATTTTAAAAACTCAATGAATGTTCATTTTTCAACTTTAATTTGGTGTTTCTATAATGCATGCAATAGTGTGATGTAAGGTTGACTTTTTTTAACCACATAAACACCAGTCATTTTTTCACAACACGTGTCCATTTTTCCTTCAGAAAACTATCTTAAACTTAGAAAGCGTATACGCCCACGCACGCATAAGACACAACCATTTTGGAAACACTAAGCACAGATACACACTTGAAAAAAAGATAGAAAGAAAAAAAATTAAATAATGCTATTTTTAAACTGATTAATGATTATGTATTTTTGTGTGTATGTGTTCAAATGATATGTCCAAATGTTTGTCATTAAGTACAATTTTTCGTAATCCAGTTTGCAAGTGCAAAAAGATTGTTTCATATTACTAACCAATCATTTCAAAAGTTAATATAATATTTAATTTAACCTTTTTTATAATTTAATTTATTATCTTACATCATCATGCAATATACACACTGATTGAGTGTCGTTGTTATATGATTTTTTTTTTCAGTTTTCAGTATACAAATCAAATGAGTAACTTGTTTGTTTGTTATATTTTTTTTCTTTACAAAATTATATTAAGTTTTGTTTTTGAAAGGTACAAATTAAATTAACTTATTACCATTAAAAATAGTGAATTGCGAGTTTATAAGTTTGTATATATGTGTGTGTAAAATAACTTAATTGCATCATGCATCACAACAATTATAAATGCTTATAAAACATATTTAATGTGATACTGTATATTTTTAAAATAAAAATGAATGTATCTGTCCTATGAAAATAAATTTAATATTTTTATACATATGTTCAAATAACAAATAATTATTTTATATATGAAGTTACCTTCACTTTGTCAAAAAGAAGTTACCTATTAAATAAATTTAAAACTAAAAAGAGAGACATGAGAAGATGTTGTTCCTATATGTAAACTCTAGGTACCATTTTAAGATTCTTGTTTATTTTAAAAGCTGCAAAAAAAAATAGAGAACAAAACTAAACCATTTCTTACCGAATGCTGACATAGCAAGTTTGAGGTACCTGCTATGACGTGGCCCTGAATCCGATTCATGAAGCTGAATCAGTAACCATAACGTGTATAACTGCCATGTGAAAGCTACACATAGACATAAAATCCCCCAAGTCCTGCACAAATAATACCAATACAATAACAACTGTTAATAATAAATATAATATTCATATTCTATACTCCATCACTAAAATACTCTCAATTCTATATTCTATAGAAAATTAAAGACACAAAACACAAAATCCTCTCTAAATTCATCACTAAAATTTAATAATAATAAAATTAGAGAGAAATTTAATTTTTTTTTTCTAACTCAAATATTTTTGAATTTGGATTTCTTGCTGCATAGATGTAGACCATTTGATCTAAAATCAAATGTTAAAATCGTTTAATATCAATTTATCAACCATATAATTTGAGCTATTTAATTTTAAATTAATAGTTGAGATTAATTATCTCGTGTAATTGTGTGATAATTTAGTGCAAGGAATCCATGTCCAATATATTTTCAAAATTTTGATTCTTCTAAAGTAAAAAATTGATAAAATAAATAATATTATAACTACTAGTGATTAGTCATACATATACATATAATATTAATTATTAATTTAATCGTCAATTATTGATATTATTTATTTTATTTTTTAATAAAGTGATATATTTCCTTTATCTTAAAATATAAATAAAAATTAATATATTTAGTCTAAATTTTAAACTAAATACATTAATTTTTGTTAATATACGTAGTAGTAGTAGTAGTAACAGTAGGAGTAGTACATAAATATGATTAATTATATGGTATAGTACTCTCAGACTCACCAGCCAAGACTAGTAAAGGCCAAGGGAAGAAGGAGTGCTTGAAATCCAATTCCAGAATTAAGCACATGAAACGCAGCATAATAAGCGTTTCCATTCCTACACGCAGTGATTGGAAGCCAATCATCTTGTGGGTCAAACTTGGTGAAGTGACCAACTTCTTCAATAATGTTTTCAATGGCTTTCTTCATGGGGCTAGCTAAAGGAGTGTTCATAAAACGAGAACCAAACGGGCTTTCGGGAAAGCTTATTAAATTAGGAGAATGTATCTGATTATTAATTTGAAGTGGAGAAGGAGTTGAAATTGAAACTGCGGGAGAACTCTGTTTTTTCACTATTTCCACTACTTGTTCCATTATGCTATTTTCACTTTGTGTCTCACTCTTATTTGAAGTTAAATTCAGGAGTTAATGTTAGCACTTAACATCCTTGGTTATATATAGTATAGCATAAAGAGGACGTGAATGTGATCACATGACATGTTATTTTTTATTCAATTAATCTAATATTAATGATTAACGTGGATTGTAATATTATTGGTTGTTGTTTCACTTGCTTGCTTGTATAGTGTTTGTCTTTGACCAACAACACTTGAATTGGACTGGCGGCTGACTTTTATGAGAAACAAGTTTGGACATTCTTAGCCGTTTGATCAATATTAGAGATTTATATCTGAGATCAATATTTAAAATTATGAAATAAAAATTAAGTCCGCATAGTTTTAGACCGTTCGGTTAAAGATGAAACTAATATTAATTTCATTGATTGCACAAATACGCAATAAATTTAATTTCAATAAGTCCAATAACTCTAGTCACAACTATTAAACTTTTTTTAATAAATTTTTAATTTGGTTTCTAAATTAGAGGTGTGAAATAGTTAGGTCGTGATTGATATGTGTTTCTTATCCGTTTTTAATATTTGAGTAGATTAAATTTTAGACTTCAATTCGTTATTTAATCTGATCAAATTTGATGAGTTACGAGTTCAACATGACAAAATAAAGATGAGACCAAGTTGGTCTCAAAACGAGATGCCAAATAATAACTCTTAAATTTTTTTATAGAAAAAACAATTAAATATAAAGAAATTCATAATAAGTCATATATGGTTATCACTTGCTAATTTATTTAAGAGAAGTAATTCATAATATTATTTTACAAATTATAAATTACTAAGTTAGCGATCCGATTGATAATTTTTTTTAGAAAGAGTGAATCAATAATAATATAAAAATAACAAAAAAATAATTATTTGTCCTTAAAGTAATTTGAGACGAGTAACCAAGAGGTAAATTTTTTCTACTATGTCCTTGTCTTATTATTTTTTTTGTCCTTACTTTTTTTAGGACCGACAGACTCGTTCCATTGCTTATAGATCAAGACAGATTCGCTAGACAGATAGAGTTTTATACACTCTTATCGTAAATTATCAATATGTTCAATTTGATCTACGAACTATTAAAATATAATTAGTAGTTCATCAACTATCATTCATTCATCAATGTAATCTTTCAATTGCTTTAAAAGCAAGACAAAATATTATAATTTAAATACTAAATTGACACGTTAATAATAATTTAAGAATTATTTATTATATTTTATGATTAAAAGATTAATAGTTTAAAGACCAAATTATCATATTAATAATAACTTAAGAATTATCTTTTATATTTAGTCATTGAGATATTAAATTAAAGAGTGGATAATAACTAAAATGGTCTGTGAGAGTTTAACAATAAAAAATAATTTTACATTATCATCTACTAAAAAACCATCGTTATATTTTATCCATCCATGCGTATGCTTCGGAATTTTAAAAGACAACATATGACGGCAGCAAAATAAGATTATTTGCGTAATTTTATAACCATATATAAGACTCGTAAACTTAGCTAATATAGCTTGTTCCTAGATGTTTCTCCCCCTCAATCACTGTCCCAAGTTTTATTTGAAATATAGATCCCTTCTTTTTGGGTCATTAATTTGCTTTACGTGCATAAAAAAAAAACACGTGGAATTTGGTTGTTATTGTTTCTGGACAATCAACGAAGGCTCGAGGAATCCACCAAAATATGAAAAAAACTTTAGGGGTTTGAATGCAAGCGCACCAACAATTTTTCAATGGCTTGCCACCATTGTGCAACTCCTTTTGAAACCTAGTAATTAGGTCTTTTTAGTGGCATGCATGGCTAAGGTGGCACCATCTTTTGCTAAAGTTACTTTCGAGCTAGCATTCTTTAATTTTCTTCAATTTATCACTTTGTTTCCTACTTGTCTCTGCTTCATTATAAAATTGATTTTGCTTTTTTTTTTTTTATATTTAGTCCAATATTATTTTATTATTAAATGAAATTATGTGGGTTTGACTGATAGTAACATGTTAAAGTTTTAAGATAATAATTAAAAGGAAATTCAAAGTATTATTTTTCAAATTTTTATAATATTGTTATAATTGCCCTATATGTTTTTTGGTAGGGGTAGATAGAAATAGTAATTACACAATTTTTTTTGTATTTTTTTATTTTACAAACACGAACAAAAAAATTAACTATGATGTTTTGGAATATGCGGAAATTAAGTAGAAATATCAAATATCAAACAAATTAATGGGAGGGGATTGACGAGTTAATTTTGATCACAACAAGTAAAAGTCATGCTAGAGGAGTGAAGAAGTGCACAAGCCATAATACAAATATGGTTTCATTGAATATTATTTTCTCACTTTTTTTGAATGATTGAAAAAAAGAAATTATTCAAGAGTTTAGTGGCGAATTCATAACCTTAGACCAATGAGTGCAAATTATTTTAAAAAGCTATAATAATAAAAAAGATAAAAATATAAATATTAGAATTATAAAATTTTAATATATATTTAAACATTTAATAAAAATGGAACACATCACAAATTTACTGTATAAAATTTTATATTTTATAAATCATTAGTAAAATCCCATGAACTAATATATTTTTTTTATCAGTATAGATTCTTTATGACGTATAAATTTTACGTCATATATCAAATATTTCCAATGTTGAATATAGTGTATAATATTATTCTTAGAACTAAACGCTTTGTATCAATTAGCTCAGTGACAAACTTACTCTCAAGTACTAATACCTCTTCAAAACAAGGGTTGATTTTAACAAAATTGGAGGACAGTGTGTGCGGAGAGAAAAGATAATCAAAGATAGACATTGTTTATCTTCTCTAATATTTTTAGAAGACAAACAAAATAAGATCACCCCACACTTTAGTTAGAATCACCACATTTTAGCTAGCTCTAACTTTTTTATTTATTGATGTTTTAACCTTAATTAGCCACCCTTTTTTTGGGTCAACAATTAGCCATCCCTATGTAAAAAAAAAAGAAGAAGGAGCTCAACTACAGCCCACCGGCCTTATTGGATTAATTGGGCTTTATTGTTGTTCTGATATTTTTGTACATACGACGAGACAAGACAAATATACAAGAAGCTGAAGCAGCCACGACCCAATAACAGAACTAGCATTAGATGAACGGATGCAGCCCATTAGGCCACGTATATGAAAGATAAGCACCACCCAAATTTATATGGCATCTATTCAAGCAACAATTTCACTCTAAAACCAAAAAAATATCAAAGACGTAATCTCAATTTCACACTACACACAACTATTTCATCATCATATTTATACAACACACTCAATCATTCCCCTTTCATTTCCTTCGCTATTTTTTTCTCTACACTTCCAACAATCTTGTATTATACTATATAGTGTTTGTAATAGATAGAACATAGATAGAGCAAATTTAACCATGTCTTTCTCCACAACTTCATTGCTTTCTACAAATTTCTTAGGAAGAAGAAACATGGTGTTAGTATCACCCCCAACCCCAAAAACAACCAAACCATCCATTTCACTACCAATTTTCTTCAAAACGCGATTCTCAAATTCTCAAAAATCAAATAACGATATTAATTCAGAACCACTCAAATCCGCTGCTGTATCAGCTCTTATCTTATCCTCAATGACTTTAAATATAACTCCGGTGGCTCTCGCCGCCGACAACATCACACCACCACCACCTCCGGTACTCGAAGCACAACCAAACAAACTAAACCTTTCGAATTCATCTTCTTCACCTTTCTCTCAAAACATTTCACTCACAGCACCAAAACCACAATCCTCTTCTGATCTACCCGACGGTAACCAATGGCGTTACAGCGAGTTTTTAAACGCAGTTAAAAAAGGTAAAGTCGAAAGAGTTAGGTTCAGTAAAGACGGTTCTGTCCTTCAACTAACCGCCGTTGACGGACGTCGTGCAAACGTTATCGTTCCCAACGACCCTGACCTAATCGACATTCTAGCAATGAACGGCGTTGATATTTCCGTTTCGGAAGGTGAATCAGGTAATGGTTTGTTCAATTTCGTTGGTAGTTTACTGTTACCGTTCCTCGCATTCGCTGGTTTGTTCTTGATATTTCGTCGAGCCCAAGGCGGACCCGGTGGGCCTGGTGGGCTTGGAGGGCCCATGGATTTCGGTAGATCTAAATCAAAATTTCAAGAGGTACCGGAAACGGGTGTAACTTTTGCTGACGTGGCCGGTGCTGATCAAGCGAAACTTGAATTACAAGAAGTTGTTGATTTTTTGAAGAATCCTGATAAGTACACTGCATTGGGTGCTAAGATTCCGAAAGGTTGTCTTTTGGTGGGGCCACCGGGAACCGGAAAAACACTATTGGCACGGGCGGTAGCCGGTGAAGCCGGTACACCGTTCTTTTCGTGTGCGGCTTCGGAATTTGTGGAACTGTTTGTTGGTGTTGGTGCTTCTAGGGTTAGGGATTTGTTTGAGAAAGCGAAATCGAAAGCGCCTTGTATTGTTTTCATTGATGAAATTGATGCTGTTGGGAGACAGAGAGGAGCTGGACTTGGTGGTGGGAATGATGAGAGAGAACAGACTATTAATCAATTGTTGACGGAGATGGATGGGTTTTCTGGTAATTCTGGTGTTATTGTTTTGGCTGCTACTAATAGACCTGATGTTCTTGATTCGGCGTTGCTGAGACCTGGACGTTTTGATAGGCAAGTTACCGTTGATAGGCCTGATGTTGCCGGTAGAGTTAAAATCCTTCAGGTGAATGCGCCCAAGCTCTTTAACTATTTTTTGAATAGACAAATGTTACTAAGTTAGTAGTTATGTTAGTTTTCAGGATTCGACTAACCTCCAGCTCAGCACTCTTTTGGCGTCCCTTAGCTCACTAACTGAATTACCTACTTGGGATGCCTTTTAATTATCTCATGATTAGTTTATTGATAAGGATTTTTTTTTAAGCAAAAGAAAATAATGATTCTAGTGTTTGCCTTGTGTTGCAGTCTAAATTGTAAAAAATCACTGTTAAATGTGTGCACACATAGTGCTCCTGCAGATTACAAGTTAGTTCAAATTGAGTCCCAGTCTATTTCTCAATGCTCTTTTTGCCGAAGGTTTTATAGTGCACTCACACCACAATTGTTAAAATTGCACAGAGTTGTAGTTAAGTGCGGCTGAATCAACCTCAAATGTGGTTGCAGTTATATCAAAAACCATATGTTGCAGCTCAAATTGCAATTGCAAATATTTTCTTAAAATCCCTGTTGACACACCTCAAAGTTTGTTTCATAGACGCCTAGTAGTTTAACTTTTCACGGGTTAAAGTCGAGAAATGTGTGCACACAGTTAGTACTCCTGTAGATTAAAAATTGATTCGTATTGAGTCATGGTCTATTTCTCAATGCTCTTCTTGGGTAGGTGGAATTGAAACTTTCTCAATGCTCTTTTTGTCTAGTTTTGGAAATATTGTGGTAATGGTAAGTTGATAACCTTGATAGTCTCCAAGGTTTGTTTGCAAGTGTTTGAATTGATTATGTTATGTGCTACTCTGTCAGTGTCTAAATTATTCCGATTCTTTTTCTGTCAGGTGCATTCTAGAGGAAAAGCACTTGCAAAGGATGTTGACTTTGATAAAATTGCCAGGAGAACCCCAGGGTTCACAGGGGCTGATCTGCAGAATCTGATGAATGAAGCAGCTATTCTTGCAGCCAGACGTGACCTCAAGGAAATAAGCAAAGATGAAATATCTGATGCGCTTGAAAGGATCATTGCTGGACCAGAAAAGAAAAATGCCGTTGTCTCAGACGAGAAGAAGAAATTAGTAGCCTATCATGGTATGTTTTTTTTCTGTCTACTAGTAGCCAAACTTGGTGAGTGTTAGTTCATTTTTGGATCCTCAATCACCATGCTTTTTCCTTGTTGATTTTCAGAGGCTGGCCATGCTTTAGTTGGTGCTTTGATGCCCGAATATGACCCTGTAGCCAAGATATCCATTATACCTCGTGGCCAAGCTGGTGGTCTCACCTTTTTCGCTCCCAGTGAAGAGAGGCTTGAGTCTGGATTGTACAGTAGAAGCTACTTGGAAAATCAGATGGCAGTTGCACTTGGTGGAAGGTCAGTGTACCATGCAATACACAAACATGCACATTATTACCTTATTCGATTTTCGATCTTGATTTTTGCAAATTGCAAGTTACTCTTGCATCACAATTATGTACCACTGTAAATTAGCTGCTTGGCCTACTCTTGAGGTGATGTATAAGAACTATTGTTTTAGTATTGGCTACTTCACTTTTGTATATTTTTAAGGTATATGGTTATAGTCATAGTATGGACTTCAGATGCAGGGTCTTGTGTTTAGCTTTGAGCCTGTAAATATCATGTGATAAATTCCTTATCTCTCTGTATGTGGCTAAACAGGGTTGCTGAAGAGGTCATTTTTGGCCAGGATAATGTCACCACTGGCGCCTCAAATGACTTCATGCAAGTTTCGCGAGTGGCGAGGCAGATGGTTGAGAGATTCGGGTTCAGCAAAAAAATTGGACAAGTTGCCATCGGCGGACCTGGTGGAAATCCATTCTTGGGACAACAGGTAGGTCTTGACCTGGCATAGGTTGATGAGGAATGGATCCTCCTCATTCTTTTAAATTTAATTTTACTTTATTGCTACAGTTTTGAGAATATTAGTATATGATAATGTAACATAAAATGTGGTTTAAATATTCTCTTTGTGATTGCAGATGGCAACGCAAAAAGATTATTCCATGGCAACTGCAGATGTAGTGGATGCTGAAGTTAGGGAACTGGTTGAGAAAGCCTATTCCAGGGCAACACAAATTATCAACACTCACATTGACATCCTTCACAAGCTTGCTCAACTTCTCATAGAGAAAGAAACCGTTGATGGTGAAGAGTTCATGAGTCTATTTATTGATGGAAAAGCAGAATTGTTTGTTGCATAATGTTACACTAGTCATAGAATCACGTTTGTAGTATAAGATACACTGAAACTTGTACACTGTAAGAATCAACTAAATATTTGTTCAAATTAAGGTAAATAATTTGCACATAAGCTTATGCAAAAGAAAGTTCTTCCGCCCAGAATGTTCCGTCGTTAAATGAAACCAACTATGCTTAAACTGCAATAGAGATAGCAAAGACTTTTCCGTGCATACACAATTGGGCAAACCATGGTTCTTAAAAATGACAATTCTTTCATATTTTATTACAATAACCTTAAGCTGTTTATATAGAAAAAGAAATTATAATAGTAATACTGAGTAATAATGACAGAATTATAATATAAAAATAAATAGGATAATATAAAATAAAAGAGAATCAAATTTGATTTCTCTTGATTCTTCAACACATCCCCTTCAAGTTGATGCATAGATATTTGTCATGTTCAATTTAGCTATAATTCGCTTAAAATTGGGTCTTGCCAAATTTTTTGTCAAGATATTAGCAGTTTGCTGATTGGAAGTCACAAATGGAAGACATACAATTCGAGCATTAATTTTTTCTTTTATGAAATGGCAGTCAATCTCAATGTATTTGATTTTATCATGTTGTACATGATTGTGAGCTATACTTATTGTTGCTTTGTTATCACATAACAATTTTAAGCGTGAGTCAACTTTCATTTTCAGTTTGTCCAAAAGTTTACAATCCACAAAAGTTCACAGATTTCTTGAGCCATTGCTGTGAATTCGGCTTCTATACTGCTTAGAGCAACAACCCCTTGTTTCTTACTCTCCTAATGACTAAATTTTCCCAAACATAAGCACAATATCTAGTATTGGATTTTCTATCAGTAACTGATCATAGCCAATCAACATCTGTAAATATAGAGGCTTATTTGTCATTAGTTTTCTTGAAGTACAAACCCTTTTCAGGATTGGATTTCAAGTACCTTAAGATCCAATAAACTGCCTCCAAGAGTTTTTCATAGAGAGAATGCATGAATTGGCTTACAACTCACAAAGAAAGCAATGTCTGGCCTAGTGTGGGCTAGATAAATAAGTTTCTCAACCAACCTCTGGTATATTCCAATCTCTATTTATGGTTTCTTCTTTCAAAGACATTTTCCTTCCAAGTAGAGTCAATGGTAGTAAAACTGCTTTGTGTCTCTTTATCTGAGTCGTTATGTTGTGGCATTTCAGGTGATCCTTCATTATTACTAAGATCAAGAATTTGATCATGGTGATTTTGATTTGAAATTGTCGCCCCCAAATATGTCAGAACCACATTCATAAGGGGATTGAGTTCCAATATCGATTCTTGGGCATTTTCTTTTGGTGCATCAATATGAGTCTCAGAATTTTGTGACAACACTATATCACCTAAAGTAATGATGTTTTCAAAAGCAGAAGATGAATCTTCCTTAAAGATTCCCCCTGAAGATGAATGTCAATGAAAATGGTTGATTTTCAACAAAAGTAATATCCATGGCTACAAAAATTATTTTTTATTTTAGTTCAAAACACTTATACCCCTTATGAGTTGGAGAGTAACCGATAAAAACACATTTTATTGCTCGTGGCTCGAGTTTGTCAAGTTGTTTATGTTCATGAACAAAAGCAGTGCAACAAAAAAAAATTAATGGCAAATCAGCAGAGACACTAGTCAAAGAAAAATAATTTCGAAAAACATCAAGAGGAGTATGAAAATCTAAAACTTTAGATGACATACAATTACTTAAATATGATGCAGTTTAAACAACTTCATTTGCATATAGTAAAGCTCTAGCAACCTCAAGAAGATACCTATTCTTTCTCTCTGCAATTCCATTTTGTTGGGGTGTATTAACACAAGAACGTTGATAAATAGCTCCATTTGCAAGAAAAAATTGGACAAAAATATATTAAAATATTCTTTACCATTGCACTTTATGAAGACTTGAATATTTGTTTGGTATTGAGTTTTCACCATTTTAAATAAATTTTTGACAACCTGTCCAACTTTTGATTTTTCTTTCAATAAATAAACCCAACAAGGTCTAGTATGATAATCAATAAAAGTTATAAACCATTTTTTATTAGAAAATGTGTTTATTCTATTAGGACCCCAAACACCACTATGAATAACCGCAATTGATTTTTATTGTTTAGATGGTTGTGTAGAAAAAGAAGAACAATGATGTTTAGCAAACTTATAAGTTTCACAATGAAATAAAGACGAATCATTCTTAAAAAATAATGTAGGAAACAAATGTTTCAAATACAGAAAACTAGGATGTCATAACCTTAAATGACATAACATAATATCATCATTATTAGAAGAAACAAAAATAGATTCAAAATAGGTACTCATTTGAGGTTGGTCTTTGAAGTCAAGTTCATTGTCAAGATAATAGAGTCATCCACTTTTCTTAGCATTGTCAATCATCTTCCCTGTGCTCAAATCCTTAAAAGTGCAATGAGAATGAAAGAAGTTAGCTTAACAATTTATATCATTTGTTAATTTAGTTACGAATAACAAATTACTTGATAAATTTGGAATATGTAAGACATCATTTAAGGGTAATACATGTGACAGAATAACAAAATCTTCCCCTGTAATGGCTGAAAGAGAGCTATTTGTAATTTTAATTTTGTGGTTACCTGCACAAGGACTATAAGAAGAAAACAGACTTGACTCCCCATTCATATGACAAGTAGCACCAGAATTGATAATCCAAATATGACTGGAAGTGACACTAAGTAGAGCAGTATTTGGAAAATTACCTCTTTGAGCTATAGAGCAAGAAGGAGTTTGTACAATTGGTCTAACTATTCCTTGGTGAAAGGAGATGGGCTTGAAGGAGACTGCTTCTCTTTATCAAAGCTACCAGCTTGAAGGGCATGATCTTCATTTCATCTTTTTTCTTCCAATTTAGAGGTTTTTCATGGAGCTTCCAACATGTATCACGTGTGTGCCATGGATGTTTGCAATGTTCGCACCATGGTTTCTTGCCATCTCTTTTCCCGTCTTCATTCTTAGTGACTAGGGCATAGCTTTCAACCTCAACAACAGAAGGTGACTTACCCATCATAACACCCCGTCTCGCCTATTTTCTTCTAACTTCTGAGAACGATTCCCAAAATGATGGCATGAAATCTTTTCCAATATTCTGCCTTTGACTTCATCAAGTTGCTTATTAAGCCCAATCAAGAACATGAACACTCGTTCATTCTCCTGTCTCTTAAGAAACAAAACATTATCCTCACAACATTTCCAATGATCATCATAATAGAGATCCAATTCTTGCTAGAGTCATCAAATTATTATAATAGGTAGTGACAACTCTATCTCCTTGTTTGGCATGCCACAATTGTGATTTGAGATAAAAAATTTGAGAAGAATTCTGAATATCAGAATATGTTTTTTTGACAGCCTCCCAAATTTCTTTTGCAGTAGGCAAAAACATAAAAGATTTATAATCGCTGATTCCATATTAATAAGCAGCCAAACAATAATAATAGAGTTCTCAGATTTCCAAAACCTGTAATTCAGATCAATTATGGCAGACATTTGCACCTTTCCTATGAGGAAACCATATTTTTCCATGTCGTCTAGTATCAATATTGCAATTTGGGACCATTCGACATAATTTTTTCCATTGAGTTTCTGGATTTCAACCTTGAGGGTATTAGAAGTTGCCTCATGCCCAAAAAAATTGGAAAAACCATTGTTAGATAAACCATTCCAGTCGCCTCCACCAGGGCCTCCACTGCCTAAACCAACATTGTCGACGTTGTTGACTACTTATGATTTGTCACACAAACCATCATCACTGGTGTCGCCGCTACCCATAAGGGCTATCTTCCATGGGATATTGTGTGTCATTAGGTATACAAAAAAACAGGTCGGGTCGCAAAATGGGTCGTTCAAAAATTAAAAACAAAATGTTGATACTCTTTTTAAGTTTGGAGCCCGAAATCCCATTGGGTTGTGGAAAGCTTTACAAAATCTTAACCAAGAGCTCTAGATACTATGAAGAAAGTAAAAGGTAAAATACTTTCATATTTTATTACTACAACCCTAAACTGTTTATATAGAAAAAGAAATTACAATAGTAATGATGATATAATCATGAAATAAAAATAAACAGAATAATTTAAAATAAAATCAAATCTGATTTCCCTTAATTATTCAACCTTCCAACACCAATAAACTGCGTATTTAAATTGAATCGATAAATTCGAGCATGTACAATACAATAAAATAGAATTATGCTCTTTACATTTTAATCTCTCCTAGACGAGATTATATACCTTCACCCTACAAATTGGACAACTGTCAACTCTGATTCATCTAGTTTATCGCCAAGCTAATTCTTGTGCGGATCATCTTGCTAGCTTTGATGTGGATGCTTGCTTCTTAGTTTGAGATAGTTAGTTATATTCTCTTTTTCAGTCATTTTAATTTAGAATGACTGTACTGTAGGAGCGTTTGCTTACCTCATTTTGTTGCTTAGTTTTGTCAACCTCTTTCAATAATGATAATAATAATTTATGAGAAAGAAAAAAATCATAATTTATTAATAATTTATGAGAAAAATAAAATAATAATTTATTAATTACCGTACATTTTATTAATTGAAACCGAATAATAATTATATCTGTTTTTCTTTTACAAGAATAATATTATGTCTGTTGATTTGTCTTTTAAAAGGGTAACTTTTCTCTAAACAAAATGAAGTGTTGCTTTCTCACTCATTATTTCTCTCTTCTTTTGTTTTCCCTACATACAATCATTCGTGCATTAGTGCGCATTAGGCCCACAAATCATCCACCTCTCTAATGACACTATTGTAGGTTAAGCCAACATCTCGTTTGGGGCTATCATGCAGGATAGGTAGTGGGGTTCATCTAGAAACAGTTGTCTGCAATTTATATCATAATGAAAATATCCATAACAATATAGTTTTGCCTTAAAATACATCAAATTATACTTTATTTCGAAAAATAATATCTTGAGATCGCTGTAAAACTAGTTATTTTTGTTGGGTTCCTAAAACATGGTCATCTTGCTTAATTTGTTGACAAAGTTCTTCATATAAGCTAGCAGTGGTGGCAGTGAACTTCTCCATGGCAAAAAAAATCTGTTTCAGACCTGATTGTAGGCTAATAGAATCAACTATATCATCATTTTGCAGAGCATCTGTCTCTTCTCTCAGTTGATCTTTTGCAATTGGAGTCATCTTTCTCCCTCGAGCCTGCACCATTTTGTGCATCTTTTGCTCCTGCTTCACTAAAGTTTTCACTTTTCTCTCCAACTCCTCGTCCAATGTTGATTTTTGTTGAAGCTCTAAAATATTCTTTTCCAATAGTTCATTTACTCTGTATATAAATCCACTTACTGCTTCAATTACATTCTTCTCTGAGATATTATCCAATGCCTTTGACCATTTGTTGCATATCACAAACACAGGTGGTGCATCAATCTTGTCAGGAGAAAAGGGAGCTGAATCATCAGATATTTCTTCAGGTTCATCATACATTAGACATCTTACTAGCCAACCATTCAGGGCTTTCACTTGGGATTTCTGGGCTTGAATCCAATCTAAGAAGCTTAAAATCCATTTCTGTAACTCAGATTTGAGTCTTATTGCTGCATCAATATTAGCATGGCAAGGCTTTGTATTGAAAGAGGATGCATCTAAAGCTTTGATTTCAACAATCTCTTGATACTGGCGTCTGTAACATTCTTGCATATCTTTCCACATTCCTAGAAACCTTTCATCAACAAGTAGAGGGGGGGGGGGGAAAAGGGTTACAAACAAAAAGAATATAACAATGTGTTAGATGCATTAAAGAAAGGAAATATAGATGCATGAATGTTAAACTACAATCTTCAAAAGAAACTATATAAATTAATGAACTTTGAAATAAAGAAATTGTCATTCATTAGTTGTCCATTTTTCAATCATTTCATAAGTGGTAAATAATAGCAATACATTTATTATTAAAATCATGACTATACCCAAAGTTATAAATCAAGGTGTTCAACTGCAATATGGACGGTGACAATATATTTTGATATTGTTGAAACCGCAATGCAGCTGCAATTGAGATTGCATTTAAGTGCAATTCTTTGCAGTATTAAGGATTGTGTCGTAACCACAATTAGTACGGTGGCCACGATTTAAAACTTTGACTATACCTACCAAGTATATCAACTAACAACAGAGAGGTTCAAACAATTTAACATGAAACTTTAGTTAAGACTTACATGAGAATAAACGTGTTAATCTGCGGCCACAGCTCCTCTTTCATCAACTTACTAATCGTATTAGATAGTTTGTCAACCACTTGGATAGAAATTTTCATTTTCGTAACTAAAATACCGATGAAAGCTTGAACAGAATCAATTTTTTGTGCATCAGCATCCTTTTTATTCATGCGTTTCAACTCCTTACACTTCTTCTGATGAAGTATGCGCAATTTTTCCTCAGCCTAAAAAATATAAGGCACATTAAGTATCTTCAACCACAAAAGTATCTTCTAGCAACTTATACATGGATGATGATCAAATCAAAATTATGACAATTAAACAATTATACAAACTAACCACTTTCCTTGTGAAATTTAATTGAATTTGTTTGCAATCAATAGTTATAAAATAATAAAACCAAGATGACTAGATTGAGACTCTCATTTTAGGTGCAACAAACAAGTGCTCTCCCCAATAAAACCGTTTGACTGAAGCTGGCGTACCACCACACAGCGTGAGTGGAACTCTTGAGTTCATTACTTCATAATCACATTATAGTGTGTAACATATCCTTTCATAAGAATAGATAGAGGTGTACAGGGATCATATTCATTGTTTGTAATAGAAAAAATCCAAACCTATTAAAAATCGTCGAATAATTTGGTTTAATTTTTGCAATATATTTTTAACGAAATCTAAACTAAATCAAATTAATGAAAAAATATATTGGTTTGGTTCATATCAAAAGAGTTGAAATAACTTTTTTTTTCTTCAAAAACTATAGTTTTTTCAATACTATTTAAATAACTACATAAATTAAAATCAGAAAAATAATATGTAACGATTAAAAATAATAAATACAGTAATTTTTTAAGGTTTGATTTCAAAGTCGAGTGATCAATTTCAAATGGCGTTAAATCAAAATCCAAATATATAGAAATCAGGTTTGTTTGATTTGGATAACAACATGGAAAAAACTAAATCAACTCTACTGATTTTTATTCGATTGTTCAATTTACTCAAGTTATTAGTTTAATTCTAATATCTTAATAATGGATATTTTTAGGTACATTGTTATATGCACATTTTGTAGCACGATTCTATTGATAATTTTTCATAAATTTTGAAAAATTTATTTTAAGACTATCACAAAGAAAAATAATAAAAAAATACCTAAAAACATATTAAAGAATTATAAACTAGATACAATATTTTTCTGAAATATACCAATTTCTTAAAGTTATAAATATATTAAATATTGTATGTAAACATTATCAATAAAAATATATTATAGGTAAATGTATACATTTTATTTCATAATTTTTTATAAACATTGTATTTTATAAATTCAACCGTGAAATTAATAATCTTTACTAAGTATATTAAATACAAATACTTTTATAAAATTTTGATCGTATTTTATAAAATTAGGAAAGGGTACACAATATTTTTATTCGAAAATTTTAATTATTCATTCATGCTTTGCCCCTATTTAAGTTTTGACATAAACATAATAATTTACCCAAAAAGAAAAGTACGTTACATAACTTCGTTGAAGCAAGGAAAAAAAAAAAAAGAGGAAAATTAATACCTTCACTTCATGATACAGCTTCTTCTCCCACAGACATAGCTTACTCAAAGTGGAGCACAGATTCGCGTAACCGAGACCCTTGTCATTGTAAACTCCTTCACACTCAAATCCCGTTTTCCGTCCAAGCAATGGTGATTCCACGCATATAACCGTCAAAGGATTTAACGGACTTAACACATGCATAATCTTGCAGGAAACTGATCCCAAATTTTTCAATTTTATTAATCATTTTAATCAATTAATCATAAACAGAATAAAATTTTAATGACTAATTAAAATTTAAAAATTAAAATATTCACACCCATGCTTACCTGGTTTGAGATCAATTTTCGGATGATAACGGAGTTTTCCAACGTCTAGCATTTCCAAAATCGCGTTCCCCGAATCCGAAGCTCTTTCAAACAGAATTTGAATCTCTTTCACCGCTTCAGTAAAATCTTTATCCGATTTCACTTTAACAGAGTCGCTACATTCCTCTAACTCCGTTACCTTTTTCTCCGAAATTGAACTTTCATTCAAATCAGCTTCCTTATTTTTCACTTCTCCATTTTCTTTCTCACTCAACTTACTTTCACTATCTTTGGATTTTAACGGTTCATCTACACCAACACTTTCACTTTTCGGAGTCACGTGACCGTTAACATTTCCGTTTTCTTTCTCAACCGTATCTATGTAACCGTCCGAACTGTACCGTACTTGAAATTTCTCGTAGGGTTCAAAGAAGTTCAAGAAATCCCAAGCAGAGGTGCTCGGAGGAGGCGGCGAAGGCGGTTTCAAATCGGAAAAGTTTCCGGCATTCACCGGAGGTGTCGGAGAATAGGAATCATAAATAGGTTTCACATAGGTCATGAAAGTCACATTATCAGGAACAGAGGATAAAACGGTGTCGTGGTGAAGATAATCGTAGCGTCTATAATTGTGACTGAATAATTGAGATTCTTTTTCTGCATCTTCCTCAGCTTCCGATTCAGAATGCAGGAGTTTTGCATCTGAATCAGAAGATTCAGAAGAAGATAGGGAGCAAGGGGGTGCTGATTTTGAGAGTGGGGGTGTGATTTCGTTAATTGGAGAATTTTCTTCGCCGGGATAATGTTGGAAGAAAAAAATGAGAGCAGGACCAAGTGTTCTGAGCGAATCCATGTGTGCCACGTGTGCATCGGCGAGAGTGTAGCTTTGAACGAGTGCTTCGTCGACAAATTTGCAACGGTCACGGCATAAAGCCACCGCCGGAAGCCGATCGAGTTTTGAAGTGTTGCAGCCCATGGTGCTACTAACGGAAAAGTAACTGTAAAACGCAACTTGCTTTATTTTTTTCTTTTCAAAATGGTGTGTTTAAATGGAAAAATTAGAACGGTAATTAGCAATTGTAATTTTGTAACGTTTTATTTATTAAATGAATGTAAGATTTTGGAATTGGGGAATTTCGTTGGGAAGGTTTTAGGGTATGAACTATGAAGTGTGTTTATTGGTTAATTTGATTTATGGTAGTATTGAAGTGGCATTAAAATGCTAGTAATTGGTAGGAGTGGACCGCAGTTTGGAAGTGTAACCGTGATCATAAAGTGGCGGGTAGTGCCATACAACGTCTCTTTCTTTGTATTTTTTGAGTTTTTATCAATGCAAACTTGATTAGCAATTTACCATTTATTGCATGCTTTAAGCCTTTAACTACAGGGATCACCGTTAGCTAAATGCAAATTCACTCGAATATTTGCATTTGCAGACAAAAAAGAGCTTAAAGAAAGAAAAAAATTCATTTGAATAAGGTGCCGCGTGTGGGACACATGGTTTATATATTGGAAAAAATATTTTAGGGTAATTGTTATTTTTTTTATAAAAAAAAAATTAAGGTGAGAGAAATGTGTTTTAATCCAAAGTAGAAAAGATTTTATAATTCATTGATACTTATAAATTATTTATATTTATCTCATTTTAATTATACTAGTGGAGATCTAACTCAGTCTATCAAATATTTGTCTTGTTATCACTAGATCAAATTAGTTGGTATTATTGTATTTAACAATTGGGTCATGCTAACAAGAATAAACAAAAAAGTTGAGTAAAAAAATATTACTTTTTAAAATTTTAAGACATTAAATGCAGATGTTTTAAGATCTTTTTTCTTTTTAATTCCTTAACAAGTACCCGAGGGCATTTGTTAATATTTTTCCTAACAATAGTAACAATTTCACATAAAAAAAAAAAGAATTGTAATTTTACAAAATTATATTTATTAATTATTAGTGTATTTTTATCGTAAACTAATGTGTAGACAAACATGGTACTTGTTTGTCGGCCTTTCTCAATAAATAATTGTGTAAAAAAATTAAATTGTTACTAAAATAGTTTAAATAAATGATAGAATAGGAAGAGAATAATATATTATACCAAAACTTTGTATCATTTTGTATATATTTTAAAATATTTAGTTAAATAAATAAGTACAAAATTGTATATAAAGTAATTTAAATGAAGAGAAAAATTGGAATGAAAAGATAGCAGTAAAATATAGTATTTTCTGTAGTATTCTTTTGAGAATTTTTTTTATCCTTTTTAAAATATCATTTTTATCGGGCTATATTATAAGATCTTTTCGGTATAGGACCCTTTGATTTACATAAAGTCTCCAAGTCAATGAAAATTTGCAACAGAAAAAATCTATGTTAATGTCACCACAATGGTATTTTGACGTTCAATCATTGACATTAGGAAAACAATATTAGTACAATCGATTGCTGTTTTAACAAAGCAGTAGTACCGTTAATTTTGTGCAATTTTCAACTTGACCATTAATACTAATGATTAACCGCCAAAAAGGTGAAGGCAAATAATACCTTAGCTTTTTGATCGATCATGAGGAACATGAATGAAATCATCCAAATGGTATCATTTCATTTCATTATTAAGTTCAAAGTAATTTATAACGACGCATAACGAATTTTTAAGGGTTGGTACGCAGGCAATATGATGAAAGTAGTTAAGATGGGAGAATGAAATGGAAATATTCTTGTTACACCAAATACCCTTATCGATAATAAAAATAATAAAGATAGATTATAAACTATTTACACACTTTTCAAATCACTCCTACTTTTTCACAAAAAATAAAACTGTAATAGTTCAGGGTATATTCAAATAGAACAATATTTCATAGGTGTGATGCTACATATGTAAGACTCGGAATAATTTGAACATTAATTCCGTATAAAAAACTAATGTTTCAGATATATCAAAAAATCTTACATTGCTTAGTAAAAATAGTTTATAATCTATTTTCATACTACTATTAAGGTGCATGTGGTGCTGCATACACGAGGCCGGAACAATAAATAAAACAATTATATATTTATAAAAGTTTAAATACACGTCTTTTACTTTTAACCCTCGAGAAAAATTGATTGAATCTCTCTTTACATCAAAAGAAGGTTTTGGGTGGAATTCCAACTCACTTAGTTGTCTCTTATATGCGTATGTATGCCTTGTCTCCTTTATATATAAGTTTCATCTTTTTCTAGTGGCCTAGATAAAAGGGATGATGGGGAAGCTGACTCATTTAGCACCAAATATAAAATAGAAAATACTCTTTCTATCGTGCCATCAACGTAGAGAACCTAGAATACCAAACAAACACCCCATTTATAAGGAGTAGCTAAATGTGTCTATTTCTCCTCTTTTTTATTGTGTTAAATTATATATTTATTTTTATCACACCTCTTGTTTTATTTACAAGCAATTGTTAGTAAACTAGTAGTTAAATTAATTGATATTTTTCTTACAACTCATTCCACGTCGTTTAACTTGTTAATCAAACTATCTACACGAAACTATCACCTTAATACGAGTCATACACATTATTTCGTCCAGAAAGGGCTTCGGTTAACTTTTGATTGTGAATTCAAAGCTATTGATATTGAATAAGATTTAAAAGTGGTAGTGGATTTGGTGCTTGATGGGTGGAGTGTGTTGCATCCTTATCAAATTTTTTATTTTGTTCCAACTTTTGTCTCTTACGTATGCTTTATTGGTTGATAAGAAAGAGTCTTGTTGTCTTTTGAAGGTCCACCTCTACTCTTTGGCTCTCAAATATCTTTATATCTCAAATTTATATTTTTATATCTCGAATATTAGTGTGTCCCAATAACATTTGGTGATATATATTATTTTAACTTCTCCAAAAATATATATCCGAAACTTCTTCTAAATTATTGAAAGAGCGGCCCAATATGTTACGAGGCTTAAAACAAAACTTTGCACGATTTTTTTAAAGTTAATAAATAAATTATTAATATTTTTTTTAATAACTATTTCTAAAATCATGACATTTTCATTTTCAAATCCATTTTCTTTAGACTTTTAATAAATGAAATAGGAACTTTCAACTGTTTTACAGCAACATTTACTAATTGAAGAAGAAAATAGTGTGTTTGTACGTTGTTAATTATGTGTTCACTAATTGCTTTATGATTTCTCAATTTATAACTAATATTTCTCTTATCTCTACTACATTCGTTAGCCAATTTATTTGTACTAAGTATCAAATAATTTGCAACAAAAACAATTTTTTTATCAAATAGCGAGTGTGTTTTGAAGATTCATTTTAGTAAAATCTATATCAATAAATTTAACAATTTTTATTCTACCAATAAATTTCTCAAACGTGTATTAACGATCAATCATCGATATATTCAAATTTACTTATTTATCTATATATCTTTTTGTTATTCAATCGATATATTATTAAGTTTATTTATTAAATTAATAGTGTTAAATTTATATAAAATTTTATCGATTTTGAGAATAATAGAAGATGAGACATTTTTATTGAATAAAAAACAATTTGAGTTCTTTTAATTAATTGAAATTTTTTATTAGGCATATATATATATATAATTAAATAAATAAAAAAGATGAAATGTCATAAATTATTTTTTGTTGAATTTCAGATGAATGTTAAATATATTATTTAAAAAAGAAGTAAAATATATTATACATATATTCTTGAAACTTTTGATTTTCCATTACACAATGATTAAACGTTAAGCAAAGATAATCTGTCAAATAAATCTTAACATATCACATGTAAAAAGGTAATTCAGAACCATAGATTAGAAAGAAGAATAAAAGAATTTCGTTAAACGTTGCAATCAATTTAGAACAGATCTAACAAGCTGCACTATTTTCCACTATTTCCATTCCATTTTTTATGCAAATAACGAACATAAAATTAAAATATATAAATCTAATGTATAATATATAATAACTAGAATCTCGATAAATATTAATTTATGTTGAAATTATTTTAAACAAAATGTTGTATCTAATTAATTAAGGTGTTTTTCAATTGATAACTTTTTGAATGTAAAATGACGATTAAAGAAAGTGTTTTAAAGATTTAAAATCTATATCAATAAATTTAAGAGTAACTTTTTTCTAGCTAGCAATGAATATCTCAAACTTGTGTTAACGAGTAATAATTAAGATATTCAAATTTACTTATTTATCTATCTATATATCATTTTACGGTTATAAAAATTTGAGTTCAACATTGATTTAATATTTACTAAAATAATGTTAAATTAGCTCTAGATTATTCTTACTATTAACATATTTTTTTTTCAATAAATTATCCTTACTATCATGAAATCTAAACAATCTGCACTAAATCATTTAGACTCCATATAAATTTTGTGTACCTTAATTAAATTTATTTATTTTCCTAAAAAAAAAATTTAAGTGAGGGGATGTAATGTCTAAAGTAGAAAATACTTTAAGTTTCACTGATTATTCATAAAAAATTTTAAATTTGTCTTCATTTAATGACACTAATGGAGACATTTGTTTTATTCCAATTACACTAGCGGGAATCGAAATTACAACTAGTTGGATCTTATACTTTAATTTTTATCACTAAAAAAAACCATTTGAGTTGGAGAGTCTTGTTAAGATAATTTTTTTGAATTAAAAAATAAGTTTTATTGAAATGCAAATGAGAATAATTCAATCAAAGACATCAATCGTCCATATTTTAAGATCAAACTTAATAATTTAAAAGTCAAAAACACATTAACAAAAAAGATAAACATTTCAGAAGTCAATAGAATATAATCAAACTAAAACCTTAATTCTAACAATCAAACTAATTTATTTCACATATGGTCAATAGTGGAAAATAATGCAAGATTCACAATCTTTAACATAATTTATCTACATAAAAAAATTTGTTAGTGTTTGTTCGTATCGAATATAGATGATATCTGACACGACCAATTCAACTACGTAATTGACAAGTCATATGTATCATTGATATGATGCATAATTTGACTATAACCTTCGTAAGACCCTTACTCAAAACATCATACCGACAAAAATAATCATTTGTGTGATCGCTGAACCTATTTGGAAAAACAAACAATGTCACACCACAATGACGAACAAATTAACATCACACTCAGACAAATAATTCATAGATAAAACACAAAAACAACTAAATATGTGTGAAAAATTACTTATTTATGAAAAAATAAATAATAAAATTACTTAACTTGGAGCGGTGATTCCATGCCAAAAAAAGATTCATCGTTCTAATAGATAAAGAAAAAAAAAGAAAGCAATGGTTGTTTAGAGGAGATAAGACAATTCTTCTAAATTATATGTTTTATACTTTTTATATTAATTATCACAATTAAGACGACTTTGGTTCACTATAGGAGATATGAAGGAATTTAATTGAGTGAAGGAAAGAGAATTTATTTTGTTTATATATACATACTTATGTTGACTTGAATTGGTTCTTTTTTGTTGTGGTTGATATGTTTCTTTCAAGTATACCATTCATTATTATGAAGGGATGAGGTGAAACAAGCGACTAAGCATTCATAGGCAACAACTTTGGACCGCTTTCCATTTCATCCCGACGTACACCAAATCCGACTATGAGGCTTCAATTGTTTATTTTGAGATTTGTTTGTGTCAAGTTATAACGTTTATTTGGAGACTTCTTTATGCTAGACATGATCAAGGACATTGTGAAAATTGTTAACTTTCAAGTTCATTACTTCAAGCGCAAAAAAAATAGAAAAGTAGAATCAATGTGAATGAATGGACTTAATTATTTCATTGATGTAGTTATGTTTTATATACATTGTTTTGATTACATTCATTCTAACTAACTAACTAACAAATTAAGTGATTAGTTAGTTAGTGATTACAAACAATCAACATTTAAACTTGAATTACACAACTCTTGAAACGGATAATGTTCTCTGTTTTCTTACTACAAATGGAGAACGTTCTCTGTTTCCAACACTTTCCCTTAATTCAAGTTTCTAAGTGATTCTACACCTAGTAATCTTCTTAACTCTTCAAATCTAGTTGTCCTCAAAGCTTTGGTCATGATATCAGCCAGCTGAACTTCAGTTTGACAATATATTAGCTTTAACTTGCATTTTTCAACTTGATATCTTAAGAAATGAAACCTTGTCTCAATGTGTTTACTCATTCCATGAGACACAGGGTTCTTTGCCAGATTTATTGTTGAAATATTGTTAATCATCAATGGAATTGGTCTGCATACTTCTAGCTTTAGTTCTGTTGTTAATGCTTCCAACCATAATGCTTGGCAGACTGCATAACTGCCAGCAATGTATTCAGCCTCGCATGAAGAAAATGTTATCAATGGTTCCTTCTTTGAGCTCCATGCTATTGTAGATTTCATGAATTTGAACACATAGTCTGAAGTGCTCCTTCTATCATTCTTATCTTCACACCAATTTGAATCTGAATATCCAACCAAGTCTTCATTTTCTTGCTTTAAATCTATTGCAAATAGAATTCCATGCTCCAATGTGCCTTGAACATATCTCATGATTCTCTTAACTGCTCAAATTTAGAGGACTAGGACGTCAGAAAATTAATCACCAAACATTAATATTGCATAAGGTTGATCCGCCAGTAAACTTATCCACAGTTTAGCCATTGGTAAGCTGAGATCAAAATATTGTTGAAAAGTTGTTAATTATCCAATGATTACTCATGGTGTGACCGTCAATAATACCCACATATTTGTTGACTTGTGGATAAATTTTGCCACGAGTAACTTTTCCGCCACCCTATGATTGTGGATAATTCGTCGGTAAATTAGTTTTACCTACAACTTTTTGTAGTACCGACAGTTTTTGGCCTTAGGTAGTAACATATTTTCTTGTAGTGTTTATCATGTGTTCGTAATAAATTAGTGATCGTTTATGCTTTAAAGAACAAGTAATCATCTAAGGACTTTGGGTTCATTTCAACAAAGTTACCTCTATTTTTTTATCCTAGTGATTTGTCGTGGCCTCGAAAAGCACAAGCTTGAAATGTGAGCCAACAAAGAATCAATAGAGCTCTTGAGACAAAATCTATTTTTGTTGATTAGATCGACACTCTACACTGAAGTGGAAATGTTGCTTTACAAGAAAGGGGGTTTGAATTGGAAAGTTGTCTTTTATAAATTTTCCTGTTAACACTTTAAAATTTAACTCAAGAATGATCTTGGTTACAAAATAGATAACGTTTTTGATTAGTTTTAAAAGGCATAATGATCTTAATAGTAAAGGCAGAAAAAGGAGAACGTTCTGGAAAACGCAGAACGTTCTGGTTTGCTTTTAAAACAAAAAATTGTTTTTTCAACTTAAGTAAATAAAGAGTTGAATGTAAATAGAGTTAAGGAAGAGATAGTACGCAGAGAGTTATCCTGGTTCACCCTAACTTGGGCTACGTCCAGTCCTCACACCAGTGAGTTTTTCCACTAAGTGTTTAAAACAAAGTACCCACTTGGTTTTACAATTCCTAGTTCAGATCAGCCTTGATCTGTCACAGTTTATCAATCTTTCCACCCAGAAAGAAATACAATCAGATCACCTATCAACCCTTGATAGGATTTTACAACTTCACCTTTTAACCTTAAAAGGATTTTTCTAAAAATGATTCACTCAAGCTATAAACAAGCCTTATAATCTTGAGTGTTGAATGATAATGATAGGTTTTGAGACAGAATCTGTTTTGACTCAACTCTTGTTTGAGTTTAGATTCTTTACAAATGATTTCAGTAAACTAAAGATAGAGAATTCGAAATGGAAGGTTACTGATTTCTTGAGAAGCTTTCAAGTGATAATGTGAGTGATTTGATGATTTTCTTTGCACTTGAATGTCTTGTTTTTCTCTTGATTAGTGAGGTTCCTTTTATAGATATTCAGGAAGTCCTTGAGGGCTTGAGATTACCATTTGAGAAGGTTCCATTGATCTAGGGGCAGAATAGAGAAATCAGCCCTTATTTCAAATCTTTTGATTAAACTATTTTGCCCTTTTTTACTTCTTGACTTTCTTATAATTGTTTAATCTGTTGCCATCTGATTTGTGCACACTATAGCATTAATAATACGTGTCAGAATGTGATGCTGTACATTAAATCAGAATCGTTCTTGAACAGGTTCAGAATTTGGAGAATGTTCTGGTGCAGAAAAGCAGAAGCTGGAGAATGATCATTTTCAGCTGTTTCATCTGTTTTGCCTTGCTCTAAATCTTTTCTCCTTAGATCTTTTAGAGTGTTTTCTTTGCTATCTTTAAAGCTTCATATCTCATGATGATGTACTGGAAATTTGTTTAAAGTAAGCATGATTTTTCCTTGCATAAAAATCAGGTTCCAACAGCCTTGATGAAGTGAATAAAGTCCTAGAGAACGTTCTGGTTTTTCCAGAAGAAACGTCCAGAACGTTCTTGGTTCTTGGCCGTGCATCTTTTGCTTTGTTCTTTAAATTGATTCTGCTTAGTACCTATCTTAGATTAATATACTCAAAAGCACATGTTAAATAACAATTAACTTAGAATCATAATTAGAGTCTTTAACTAATCTTTGTTTGTTTTCATCAAAACTCTTTAATTGAGATTTTGTCTTAACATGCACATTAAAGCCATTTATGATGTACATAGATTGATTGAACAAGTCTTGACATGCTTTCATTGCATTATTGTGAAACAAACAATGACTCTCTCCAATATGTTTAAGAATAGCACAACTTTTTCTAGCATTGACCTTTCTCCATGCTTAAAATCTTTTTCTAGTAAAGATGTCAATGATAGGGTTCCCACTTGATTTTGTACTGAACAAGTAACAAAACAAACAATAAGCAGTGTCATTAGTTGGAGAGTACTCTAGCCATGAAGGGAACACTTTGAACCAAGATGATTGTCTCCATTTAGGGGATATTTTTCAACTACACATTAATAGGGACCCCATTTAAGATATGCTCTTCGTACTTCATCTCTTTGATTCACCGGATATTCTCAAATTTGGAGACGTTTTTTGGGTTCACGTTCTAAACAGTTAACTTCAAATTTATCCATGGTGATTTTTTAAATATTACAAGACTGCTCATCTGGTTGAACTGTTTGATCATTAGAATGATGTTTTTCAAGTGTTGATGTTGAAGCTTTGCAATTTTCATCTTTGTCGAAAACTTTCTTCTTGAAAAATGCATCAAATTTCTTATGTTTAAACATCGTGTCACTCCTAAAAAAGTTACACAGATTTATTAGAATAGTTTACAAATTAACTAAAATAATTCACAATTAACAAATAGTATAACACCATGTCATATATCAACGGTTAAGAGCTAAAACTTTGTTAATAGGTACTAGTTGAGTTACTAATTAGGGTGTTAGAGTGTGTGTGCTCGATATTAGTTAGTTTATCGTTCGATATTAGATAGTTTATCTGTATATAGAGTTTGTTGTATTAATTTTATTATACTTTATCAGTATAAATTCTAATATATTCTAATATATTTCTAATATGATATCAGCGACTAAGAAACTTTGAATAATCTCATTTACATTGTGGTAAAGATAAGAAGAAGATTATTATTGACAAGAACCATTGACATTTGTTTTTTACTCTATTTATAGGGAAAAAAATCACTTAAGTAGGAGACGAAAAGAGTAAGAACCTGAAAAATATAAGAAGTAAATTGAGATAGTATGAGGATTGTAACATCCCGAGTTAAAACACGGCGCAAATGTATTTTTTTAAAAAAACACAAATACATAAATAAAAGAGTTTTCAGAATTACGTTTTAAGGAAATTAAAATCCATTCAAATGAAATATCATTCGACTTCGTAATCAAAAATAATAAGGTAATTAAAACAACATCACCATTAAATCGAATGAGATATTTGTGGGAATTTGATCTTGATAATATACTAAAATAAAGATACATCGACGGAATTCTCAATCCACCAAAATATTTATCAGAGTGCGGAAGAGTTTTACAATAATTCCCAAAATGAATATTTACAACCATTGAGCTCAAAAACCCTATACATAAGTCTACACTGATCATACACTAAGCTACAGTAGCTCGGTTTCCACCGTATCATCCACAAGTCTTATCTTCACCCAGCTGCCCATCCCTTTGCGTAGCCCACAAAGTAATGATCAAGGGAAATTAACGACGTTCCCTGTCGTTAGTGTGACCATCAGGGGTACGGGTTTGAATCTCATATGAGGGCAAAGCCCAATTTTCCACAATAATTGTAAAGGGTCACCAACCGAAATTAACAATTACCACATAGCATTTATATCAGCAATCACAAACATATTCATGGCATATCATATAACAATGATGATAAATAAGGATGCTTAATTTTGAAATACATGACATTCGTACTTTTCAAAACAGCAACCAAATAAATATGAAAAATTATGTTGTACGCACAAACATCAAATCAGCAGTCACACCAATTCATCAGAAATTCCAGAATCTATAAAGTACTTACACACACAATTTTCAAACATCACATACCCAAAACGTGACCCACCGGTCAATCACCCAATGCAATATGTATATGCTCATATATACAATTTTCTTGGAATTACCAAGGTGCAGTCGCTCAACAGACCAGCACAATTTAACGGCCCTCAAGACCAGGGTGCAATCGCTCAACAGTGCAGACGCTCAACAGTCCAGCACTCGTGCAGTCGCTCAACAGACCAGCACTCGTGTAATCGCTCAGCAAATCAGCACGTGGCTGCGCATTTCAGGGTACAGACGCTCAACAGTCCAGTACCAGTGCAGTCGCTCAACAGACCAGCACTTATATACCAAGGTACAATCGCTCAACAGATCAGTACCTAGTGCAAACGCTCAACAGTCCAACACTCGTGCAATCGCTCAACAGATCAGCATGTAGTTGCGCATTACTCTGTGGCCCATCGCGGGTACCACTTGACTATGCAATGTAAACAGTATGCAAAATCAGGAAATTCATGTCTTTCAATCATATTTAAAATAACTCAGCACAGTCAAAATTATCATCATCACAAACATGACCAAACAGCCAAGTAATCATCAACATTTGAAATGTTTTCCCAACCTCTTGAAAATTTCAAACACAGTGTTAAAAACTGAATTTTCTGGAATTTACGAATCTGTATTCGAATACAGCTTCTCTGTATTCGAATACATAAGCCAAAAACAGAACCAGAATGATCAGCCTCAGAACATCAGAAACCGAACCAGAATGAGGATCATCAAAAGCAAAACAGAATGATTCACACCAGAATCATCAGAAGCAGAAACAACAGAATGATTCATACCAAAATCATCAGAAGCAGAAACAATAGCATGATTCATACCAGAATCATCAGAAACAACACAGAATGATTCATCTAGAATCATCAGAAACAACACAGAATGATTCATCCAGAATCATCATAAACAACACAGAATGATGTTGGAACCAAGTTGGTTCTAAATAATCTGGATTTTGATGTGTACAAATACACTTGATGGAATCTTATTTTGAACTTGAATTACTACAGTAAAAACCATCAGAAGATGAATGTATCAGATGATACATTCTGAATTTACAGAAGATGCATTTCTGGAATTATCAGAAGATAAACCAGAATGTCCAAAACCGACCAGAAGATAACTTTGGAGGCTTATATCAAACAGAAACAAAATCAGAAGAACATCTGGAAAACACCAGAGGGAAGCCTGCCATAATATGAATTGCTCCAAACAAGAATGATTCAAATATCAGAAGCAATCAAGAAGTTATACTGATCAGAACATAGCCTAGCAGTGTAATTTCAACATAGTCCAGACTTGTCCAGAAGTGATCAGAAGATATCTTTGATGGACTATATCAGAGGGAATAAATATCAGAAGATTCTTTGGACCATACTAATGTGAAGCATGCCATGTGTAGAGTTGTTCCAGGCCATAAGTTGTCAAAAGCAAGAAGTAATCCAGGAGATAATTTGACCAGAACATGACATGACAGTCGAATTTTGAATAACCCAGACTTCGCCCAGACTTCATCCAGAATTGATCAGAAGAAACACAGAATGATTCATGCCAGAATCACCAGAAGCAGAAAACATGATGATTATCAGAATCATCAGAAGCAGAAAACATGATGATTATCAGGATCATCAGAAACAGGAAACATGATGATTATCAGAATCATCAGAAGCAGGAAACATGATGATTATCATAATCATCAGAAACAGGAAACATGATGATTATCATAATCATCAGAAGCAAAACAGAATCAGAATCAGAAAATAGAACCAGAATCACAATGATTAATACCAGAATCAGAAAACAGAACCAGAATCAGAATGATTAACATCAGAATCAGAAAACAGAAATCTTTCCTCTGTATTCGACTACAGGGGCTCGTAGTCGAATACAAGTTTGAAAACTTGAGTAAAACAGAAGTTTGACAGGTTGTATTCGAATACACTCATGTTGTATTCGAATACACCTTCGAAAACAGTAAAATTTTCCTAAGACTTCAACACATTTCAAACTGTTTTCTTTTGAAAAACCAACCTAACACCAGAATCATAATTACCCCTCTTTAGAAACCTCAAAACTCAGAACATTTTCATTAAACAACAACAGATTTTTCAGAAATAACACTTCCACCATTTTAAATCCCTTTTCTTTTGAAACCATCATCAACACCAGATTGTTTAACAAAACACAGCAAAAACACAGAATCACTAAAACCAGAAAGTCAACCACAAAACAGTCCCACACAAACTAACTCAAGCATTTGGATCATCTCCAATACAACACCAACCAAGTCATCATTCAAACACAACAGAATGATTTCTTACTCAACACAACAAACAATACATTATCAACAAAGCAACACAATAAGTTCCTTCACTGAAAACAGCAGGAACATCAAAACAATTTGATTTCCAAAACATAACACAATGTTTTTCACAACATAACCCAATAATCATTCATCACACATGCATTTACAACCCTAAATGCAAATCTAGAAAGTTGGAAGGTGCCCTTACCTTAGTTACGTTCCCTTAACTCGTACGCTTCTGCGACAAAAGTCGACGATACTCCCGTTTCGCGTTCACCGCTACGAAAGTTAGTTCTTTAGCTCCGTAACGATCAGAGGAATAACTTTCGTACTCGAAACTTTCTGATTCGACACTTAGATTTTCAAGAAAATGGCTTTTGAGTAAACTGTTTTTCTTCACCAACACTCAGAAATATCAAAAGAAGAAGAAAATGATAAAGCAGAAACTGGTGCGTAGAGGAAAGAAGAAAGAGCTTCTCACTTAAATATCTTCATAAATGCAAACTGACACAGTCAGAGAAGAGAAGAATTTGTTTCTTTCTTAATAAATATCTACGACACCTCACCCAACACTTGTATTAAAATATCTTTTGATCCTCCAGCACTTAACCCGTTTCATCGAAATTAGCAGAGAATATCTTAATTAACGGCCCGATAATTTAATTACTCGAAATTAAATTAATTCATCCATTATCCAATAATTTTAATTCCACCTCCAAAACAAATACATATATATATATATATATATATATTTACACAAAACATATATATATATATATATATTGAATATTTTACAAATATTCCCAAATACACTTAAAATTAAATCTGAATTTAATTTTAAAATTAAGGGTCTTACAAGGATCAAGACCAAGAACCGACGCTGACGACTGACCATTGCAACTGAAACGGAAAGTCCAAGTGAAGAGAGGGAGAGGAGGCAATGTCATTTTCTCAAAATACTAAAGATTTGGGAGATATTTTAGTAATTATTACTATTATTTTAATAAATTAAAAAAAAAATACATTCTGTTCATGAGAAGTTCCGCTATTGATTGATTGTTTATCTAATTGACTATATATATAAGTTTATGTAAACCTTGAAGTAAATAACATTGTCTCAATTATCAATATCATTGAATTTATTTTTTTCTATTTATCTTTTATCAATAGCTTAAATAAAAAATCTTAATATATTTGTCTCAAAATTTATCTTTGTTTTTAATATTTTATCAAAATAAAGTAGTTTTGAGTTTTATCATTATTTATTACGCAAAATTTGAATAATAATTATTTTAAAATAAAAACATCGAAATTACTTGAGAAAACCAAAAAGTTGATGTTAACTTTTGGATATTAAAAAACAAACTTGTATAGGAATTAAAAGTATTAAATAAAAACTATACAGGCAATGCTTTTATTAAAAAATTATATAGGCAACGTTGAAAAGCAAGATGATCATATTTGACTCCTCTTTGACCACACTTTTATAACTCAAAATTTCAAAATCAAAACATGTTTTGCAAAGAAACATTCAAAGCATAAGAAAATGCTAATCCAGGAAAAATACAAAAAGAAGCTTTTAATAAAAAAAGTATTATTCTTAATACTGAAATATAAAGTATTCAATATTTATTTTCAAATGAAAAATTTAATGGAATTTTTATTAAATTTAACAATAATATAGAATGTTTCTTAACTACTACTACTACTATTAAAGCATCCCCAAGTATCAACCAAAAAAAAAGAGATTCCTAAAGTAGTCTTTAAGATTCATTTATTTATTTATCGGACAACTATACTAACTAACATAAACAGGGACCACGCCACTTGTGATTAAGGAAATTGGCCCAGGTATTATTTAAATAAAAAAAACGTAATCAGGCCAGGTAGAAGGATCACTGTTATTGCCCTTTTTATTTTAGTTTATGTGTGTTCAATTTGGTGACAATAATTGATTTTAAATGTATTAATTTTGTAAAATTAATTTTAATGATTTTCTACCGTGCATCTATAAATTGAAATGTTTTTGTATACATGTTATCTAAATTAAAGAATTATTTATCAACTTTTGTATTTAAAAAAATATAATTTCATAAGAAAATACATTATTTTATTATTTATAAATATTATATTAATTTTTTATATTTTAATATAAAAAAATCAATATTTATTATTATAAATAATAAAAATTCAAAAAAAATAAATTTTATTTCACTAACACTTTTAATAAATACTAATATTTAGTTATTATAAATTTTTAAATACAACAGATAATTTTTTAACAAATATAACATAGAATTTGTCTTAATTTTGATTTAAAGTGCATTGTTTGTTATCGGTGAAGATGCAGAGCCTATAATTGGAAGTACAATCGAGTATGACGTGGCTTTGGCTCACCTCATGCCTCCATTTGGAAAAGTACTTTTAGGCAACTGCCCCAATAATGTAGGAATCATTACGAACCCTTGGTTGTTAAAGGAAAATTATTACTCCTACTTTGTCCCATTTTTGTTTTTTTTGGCTCAGTCCCATTTTCATTTAAAATACATTTAATCGGTGTAGTGCATAAGTGTTCTTATTTTGATGTAATGGTCACAAGTTCAACTAAAAAAAATTTCACGTTTTTAATCTTTGCCGGACTCGTTCTTTATATTTTTACATTTTTTTTTAGTTTAACTGTGATGTATATTGTTATTGTAAAAAAATTATCGCCGTAATACATTACAATTATTTATGAACATAATTTTAGAGAAATTTATAATAAAAATTAATTATTTTTAATGATCTATAAATTGTAATTGACTAACGATATCAACCTTATCATATTTTTTTAGTAGATTATATAAGAATCACTTGTGCATAACAAATTATTGCTCTAATTATTATTTTTTTATTAAAATTGCTCTAATTATTTTCATATTTGCTTAAGAAATTATGTGCACTAATTGTTTATCATTTGTAATGCTAGTAGGCTTAACGTGCTAATCTTCCACTATTCTTTACAGATTAGGCGATTAGGCATCACCGGCAAATGAAACTGTAATTAGTTGTCATCGTGCTTCATGTCCTCTTTCAATTTAAGAAACACAAACATGCCATGTGCGTCACTAATTGCTCCTCCCACAACACAACCACAATCACGTAACGCAAAATTTTCCTCTATTATTTGATTATTTTTTTCCCCTCGTTTTTTATTCGTCTGATCTTCATTTTCCTATTATTTTATTATAAGTTATTTTTCCTAAATAATGAGTGGATCATTATTAATATGGTGTGTTTGATATGCAAAAGGAAAGTATTGAATGGTACAGGACAAGGTATTGAACAATTTTTAATTTTGTACTATAATATAAAATTTACTACAATAATGGTTATGATATAAATACATATTTATAAATATAAATATTCACAAGAGAAAGAGAGGAGAGAGATACCAGATATAAGAGTTGAGAAAATACATTTTGAGTTGAAACTAAAATGGTTATTTTGATATTTTAAATAATTTGTATTTAAAATAAAAAGTTGTACCATAATTTTGTGAGAGATAATAATTTTATGTTTTGTCTGTTCTTTTTCACCTCCTATCCTACACAGTACAATTATAATTGTGTTGTTTACCTTTATTTTTTCAACAAATAAAACGCACTCATATTAAGGAAAAAAATTATGTTATTCACACTGTATATATAAGAAGTTATATTGTTCCATAAAAATTAAATAATTTGTTTTTACTAAATAAAAATTGAGTAATTTGGCACGTTAACATTTCTTTATTTTTCAATTTTTTGGAGTTCGGGGTAAACAAGGTTGTTACCAACTGGTATTTTAAATATGAACATTTTAGAAAGAAAAAAATTAAAGGTAGACAGATCAACTTGGTATAATGAAATAATGAATAAACACGTTAAACCAAAATTTGAAGGGTGATTATAACACATTAGACAGATCAACTGATGTTTTTTTATTGATTATAAGTTATAACAAAATTTTGAAGGTCGATTATATAGCACAAATGAAATAAACAATGAGAGTAAATGTCTGATATTCATGTGAAATTTTTTTCTTTCAAAGATATAATTAATTTTTATAAATATATACAAATATTAAAATCATAAAAATCTTTTTGTGTTTTATCTGTTATGAAAGAAGTGTATAAATTTAATGTCTAATAATTAATATCGAACAGGAATATTAATTGAGATTTAAAATTCAAAGTCTAACTACTAGGGATTGATTGAGATATCGTCAAAAATAAAAGTGCAGATAGGATTTGAAATAAAACTCTGTTTTCTTATTTTTGTACTATGTTTTACATATATGAACGATGTTTATTGTTTACCAGAAGTAAAAAATACCTCAAAGAATATTGCTATCTTTAATAGTAAAAAGAGAAGAAAAAATGATCTAGTGCGAGCCGGTAAGAGTGTTAAGCAGTTGAACGCGTGAATTGATCAAAGTTCTAAACACTTTTTCACAAACACTTTCAATGCAACAAATACATTCCTCTAAATCACACATTCTCTTCAAAACCAATCTCACTTCTTCATCACCCTTCTTTTTCACATTCCCAAAAACATTTTCAACCTCATTCAACTGCTCCAAAATTTCTTCAATACCTTCACGTTCCTTCTTCACACTTTTTCTACTCATCTTAACCATTTGCACCCAAGAAAATCTCCTCGATGAAAATGATATTGCTACCCCGTTGAAAAGCGTAACAGAAACAGCAACGGTTAAACTCATAACATCTTCAATTACACCTCCTAGTTCAGCAGTATCTGAAATCGATAACGACGTTGAAGAAGATGAATAAATAGGAACATTCAACATACGTTGTGAAATTACATTGACACATTGAATTCCAGAAACTAAATTCTCCATTTCCTTATTCAATTTCTTCTTAGCTTTCAAGTATGTGGCAAATTTTGATTCGTCTCGTTTCCTTATTGCTATTTGAGCAGAGGAATGTTCTTCTTTAAGTGATAAGATCGATGTTTGGAACATTCCATAAGCGTCGACGAAACGAATGGAATGTTCTAGAAGGTTCTCGACCCAAAGAGGGTGACAACGTAGTGATTCTTGTGTTTGTGGGAGTTGGAGAATGTCTTGAAGTGTTTCGTGTGTTTGTTTAAGAAGGGTTAAACCGTTGGAGAGATTTGTGGATGTTAATGGATTTGATTTGGAATTAGTGGAGTTAACCCAGTTGTTTAAGCCGTTGATTTCATCTTTGATATGGGAAATTAAAGGGTGAGATCTGCATGGAAGACTTATGGATCTTATGTGGTGTGATATGGGTTGTTTTTGTGATGGACGGTTGGGATTTTTGTTTGGGAATGAAACGGAACGCCGAAAAACACCTACCATTTTTTATATGTTGTAAGTAAGTGGCGGTGAAGAATAAAGTTGTAAGAAATTGAGCTAGAGAAATTTCATGTGCTTAATTTGAGCGTGCATGAAGAGATTTCGATTCAAGTATTTATACAAATAATTGTGCTAGAATTTTACACATGCACACTGTGGAGTTTGAAATAATGTCATTTATTTAATATTAAAATAAAATGAAGTTGATGATTAAACAAGTGATTGGAGATAGTAACCGCGTGCAACGGCGTGGTTTCTCGTGTAATATCTGAATTGGAATATTCAAGTATCCACAGCTTTCCGGTTATCCGGTGTTTATTCATTTTTCTAACATTTAATTTAACGCGTGTGAGTTGTAAAATACAGAGATGCTCCTTGGAACTCAAAATTAGTCCGATTGATTATTTTGATCTGATTTATAATTTCTAAGAAGATTATGTGAAAATCAAATAATCGCAAAAGTGGAAAATTAAAAAATGAACTGATGAGAAAGTTATTTGTTGAATCTCTACCCTCAAATTATTAATAATATAATTATTAACATTAGACGTAACAAAAATAAATAATCCTCTATCTCAACATGGAATTATATTAAAAACACTTTTTCAATGTGCTATTAGCGAACGTAATGCCAGCAGCAATCATGTTCATATATGCTTTGCTCAATGTATAAAACTGCTAATAACTCGGTTGTTGAGTATGGACAAAACTATCAAAGGATAACAGTTTTAAGAATTGCTGGTTGCGCTCTTTTAAATCCGCAAACTAGACGCTCGTTCAAACTGTTGGTTTTCTTGTCCTTCATAAATATCCAGGTTGTACTACCAAACCAAGTATTTTGTACAGTATGGCCAATAATAAAATACTACATTTGTCATTCACTTAACTAAATTAATAAGATAATTAATTAAGAATATTATCCGTGACCTATATCCTCCGTTATTATAAACCAGAAGTGTGATAATTAATATGTTGATTTTATATATTAATATTTTAAAAATAATATTTGTATTTGAATATATTAAATTTGACTTTTTATATTATAAAACAAATTAATAGTATTAATAAAAAATATGTTTGAAAAATAATAATAATAATTGTAGTTAGTAAATTCAAAATGTGCATGTATTTATGGACAATTTTTTTTCTTCCAAAAGGTGCTTATTTCGTGTCATTTTAAGCAATGCCACCTAATAAAAATTAACGGTTTTAGGTTAGACTAGGGTTCAAATATAAGACATCACATTTATGTGAGTTAATTATAGTGCAATTTATTATTTTTTTTAAGATAAAAAAAAATATCGGTTTCACCAATAGAGTTAGATCTAACGGAAAAGACTAGATATTTGCAACGTGGTAAACCTGGATTTAAATTCTGCTGGAATAGATATCTACATTTAATGTCTAACATGTTTTAAATAATATTACTTCAAGTAGAAGAAATCTAAAAATAAAAAAAATAATAATAATATTTTTATCATTAAAATATATATTTTTAATCTTTTACTCAAAACTCATTTTAGTCATTTAACTTTTAAAATTTTCGTTTTACACATTTAGTCATTACTATATTATGCAAAATAATTATTCTCTTAGATATGAGCTAAGTTGGATATTAAATATATGATGTGGCACTGTGACATGTTAAAAAGTTGTTAGTGTCGCTGCCTTTAAATCCACAACATTCATAAAATTTATAATGATGAAGATAATTTTATAGATTTATATTTAAAAAAGTGAATTAGAATTCAAACGTAACCTCGTGATATTTGAATTTTAGTCTTTTGTATATATAGAGCCGAGAGGAATTTGGAATATTAAGTTGGTAAAGGGAGTTTATGAACTTCCTTAAGTTTGATTTTTATATAATTAAATAAATAATATAAATATATTTATTATGCGAATGCCAGACGAGGTGAGTAATATGTACTCGTACTCGTAAGAGCATCTCATTTTCGTATAATTACATGTGTTCATATTTTTATTTACAACACAAGCTTTTACTTAATTTATTTTCGATATTTTTGCAGGTATCCAATGAGTACGAGTCATTTTCTTATCTTTATCCATGATAGTGTGAAAAAAAATATCTAATAAATATTTTATAAATAAAAATTGAAAAATTTACAAATATGAAAGTTTTTTTAATAGGTAAGTTGAATTTTTTGACAACAAACAACTGAATATTATTTTTTAATAAATAAATAAATATTTTAAAAATCGGATTGATTATCAAACTAGCGAGGCTTGGTAATCAAATTCAATTGATTCAACTGCAGCTGAACTAGATATTTAAAAATAAATAAATATAAATACAAACTATATATTATGTAAATATGTTTACTTAATAAATTAATAGATCCTATCATAAAATGTTTACTTAATAGAATGTAGTTTATTACTTCAAAAAAAATAAAAAAAATATTTAGTTTATGAAAGTTTTACTCTATACCCTCACAATTATATTTATACTTTTACAAAATTTTTATAATATCAAAATTATCTTTCATTTTTTATAATTATTTTATTGTGGGCCAAACCCATAACTACTGTAACTTGGCCGACAAGTAAAGTTTCCCCAATTAAAGTTTTTGTGGGCCAAGTCCATTATCACCTCGCTCTAATATTTACAATTTAGAAATTACTGAAATAATTATTACAGAAGCCATACAGTAATACACCGTTGGTGAGCAAATCTCCATTGGTACATCTTCTTTGTTTTTGGGTTTCTGCTTCTTTCCATACCATGGCGAAGTTGGAAATGGCGGCGTGGAAGAGATCGAAAATACCATACGAGAAACGAGAAAGAAAATAGGAAATGAAATCGTTTTTTCAAGCTGTTTTCTGGACCGGACGGTTACACGAAACTGGTTCCCGGTTTGTTCCGGTTTCGTCCGATTTATGGCGGTCTGTATTCCTCTTCTTTGGATTAAATAACCTCGTACTTGTGGTTTAGTTGCTGACTCTAATCTAATATATTGCAGTGGGTTCTTTTTCTTTCTTCTTCAAGAACAAGAAAGAAAGAATGGGTTTAAAATTACAAGATTATCTTCTTGATTGCATATCTATTGAATGCTTTGTGGAATGCTACTACGTTTACAGGTTCTTTCTTATTCTTGATTATTCAAGAACCTCCAATATTAGGATTCTTGATTATTCAAAGTTGTCAGATTAGGGTTTAATTCCAAGTCACATGTTTTCTGAAAAACAGAAACTTGAAACTTAAAAGGTGTTATTATTACTATTATTGCATTTTTCCATGAAACCAATTTTCGTTTCATCTTTCGATTTTGTAGTTTTTTCGCCCTTCATTTCTTTTGATTTGCCAAGTCAATCTTATCGAATCATAATTCACATTAAAGGGTATACAAACTTTTTGATAGGTTGGAGTGTAATGTAAGTTGCCTTTCTGTAAGATGATTTGTCTTTTTACTAATTGAAAAAAAGGGGTGATCCTAACAACCTCAAGTACCATATGATATTTTTGAGTTTCAATGACTTTAGTCCTAAATGAGATGAAATAATTTTTTCCTTATCTAAAAAGGGTGGTATTCGAATGCCTGATAGCTCCAAGAGGGACTTCAAGATAGATACACTTTATTACATGATTTTTATGAAAGTTGAGATGTCTCGATGACCCATGACAGAATTGCATTATAAATTCTTATTCATAATGTAAAAGTCGGATGACGTCCATCAATGCAATTTCAATTATGAATTCTTATTCATAAGGTATCAATGAATATTCGGTGACCCTAGTCCCTAAATGAAATAATTTTTTTTATATAATATGAAAAGGGTGGTATTTATGTGCCCATTATCCCAAAGTTGGACTTCAAGATGGATATACTTTATTATATGATGATTTTTGTGAGAGCTGGGATGCCTCGATGACCCTTGACCTAATATTGCATTATGAATTCTTATTCATGATGTGAAAGTTGGATGACACCTTAAATGCAATTTCCATTATGAATTCTTATTCACAAGGTATCAATGGAAATTTGGTGACCCTCGTCCCTAAATGAGATAAAAAAAAAATAATATGAAAAAGGTTGTATTTATGAGCCTTGATATCCCCAAGTCAAACTTCAATATGGATATACTTTGTTATATGGTCTTTATGAAGTCTAGAGGCAGACCTGATGTGTGCCATCATTTTTGTTTCTACCTCTTCTTCATTAGACGATTCTTTTGATTCTGATGCATCTCAGGCTGCCATCAGACCCTTCTTTTTGAATCTCGAACTCTTCTTGTGCTTTTTGCCTTTTTCCAGATTTGGACATTCTGACTTGATATGTCCAGGTTCATTGCATCCATAACAGATGATGTTTTTCTTGTTAGATTCTTCCTTTCCTTTGCTGTTATGTTTCTTCTTGGAGCCTCTCATCTTCCTATTTTCCCATATCTTAACCATCTGTTTGGTTAAGTAAGCCATATCATCACTGTCACTATCCTCTGATTCTGGTGCTGCCTTTGCAGCTTTCTTCTGTTTTGACTTCAAGGCCAGATTCTTCTTGTTTGGTTCATCTGCTTCTAGTTCTATTTCATGAGACTTGAGTGAGTTGATCAGATCTTCAAGTCTTAAGTTATTCAGATCTCTGGCTTGCTGAACTACAGTAACTATTGGTCTACACTTGGTTGGTAAGCTTCTTAGAATCTTCTTGACATGATCTGTTGTTGTCTAGCTTTTCTTCAAGACCTTCAGTCCAGATATCAGAGTCTAGAATCTACAGAACATTCCATCAATGTCTTCATCATCTTCCATCTTAAACATCTCATACTGTTTGACCAGTATGTTAGCCTTTGCTTTTTGAACCTGCTGGCTTCCTTCATAGGTCAGAACTAGACTGTCAAATATGCTCTTTGTTGTTTCTTTAATTATGCATCTGTCAAATTCCTTGAATGTCATGGCATTGATCATGATGGTTTTGGACATGTGATGCATTTTGTATAATCTGCTCTTGTCTGGACTCATATCTGCCATGTCCAGTTCTTTAGTTGGATCTCCTGGAAGCAATGTATCCTTTGACTACCAGCTTCCATTATTCAAGATCTTGAGATATGAAGAAACTTCTCATTCTGTCCTTCCAATACTGAAACCTGTCTCCATCAAACAGTGGTGGTCTATTGATGTTGCCTCCAAAATAATCTTTGGATTATGCCATGTTGTTGACCCCTTTGACCTTTCCTCAAACACTAGTTAAGTGCCCAGCCTTGAGACCGAGCTTTGATACCAATTGAAGGTGCAAACACGAGAAGGGGGGTTGAATTGTGTTTGACTAACTTGAATACTTTTTAGTTTTAAAACAAAACCTGTTATGTATGAATTAAAACAGAGTTAGAAGCGCATATAAAGTAAATAAAAACTCAGAATTTTATACTAGTTCGTCATTAACTAGGCTACGTCCAGTCCATTCACTTTGAAGGATTTCACTAATTCAAAAACCTTGAATTACAAAGTACCACTGACCCTCAAAGTCAGTCTTCTCAAAAAGTCTAACAACCCTAGACTTTTGAGGAAAAGAACCTTGAATCTAATTGCTAAGTAATCAGATTGTAGACTCTACTTCAACAACTTAGACCTAACACAAGGGAAAGAAAAACTTAGAGTACTTGCTTCTGTAAAGCGGATACTCACAATTGACCTCACTAAAAACTCAAGTATTTTGCTTTTGGAAGTGTATGACTCTCAAGTATTTTCGATGCTGTCTTCTTCCTTGAGCCTCCTTTTATAGATGAGTAATTAAGGTTTCTTCTATGCTTAAATTCGAGTTGAATCTGCCCATATTCTTTTGCAAAAATAACTTGGCCAATCGGGTTTCACTTAAATAAAAAACGTACCTTTTTAGCTCCAGATTGCACTTGAAAATAACTTTGGCCAATCCTGTTCTTGTTTAATTCTGGACCAAATCTTTCTTCCCGCCAATAGCTTCTGAATTCCCTCCAAGACTTCATTTTATTTGTATCAAATCCTCTTAATACTTTGATCAAATTTCTATCAAAATTTAATCAAGTCTTCTTTGAATTTTTAATCAAGTTATCACTGATTTTCATCATGATTAAAATCTGGACCGTATGATCTTCTGATCTCGACCACATATGGACCATATAATCTGATCTGCCTCTAATTCTGTGATCCTCTGATCTCGGCCAACACTGGGCCATGATGCTTAAATTTGGACCATTAATCTGAACATTTTTTCTCTGATCTAGACCAAGTCTGTACTGGGTCTAGATTGAATCTGAATTAATCTGGACTTATGATATTTTAATCTTGACATTTATCCTCTAATTTGGATTAATTCTGGACAACATTTCTTTTGATCTGAACTGAGTTTTATGCTCTGGACCATGCCATCTTCTGGTATGGACCAAGTCACTTGTTCTGGACCAGTTATCTTCTGCTCTGGACCAAGTCTGGAGTAAGTCTGGACTTATGATATTTCACGATCAAGCTATCTTCTGGTCAGGATTAATTCTGGACCAAGTCTGACTTATGATTCCTTCTGGTATGGACCAAGTCTCCCTCTGACAAACTTCCTTCTGGTCTTGACCAGATCTCCTTCTGAACACTATTTCCTTCTGATCTGGGCCAGGAAAGATATCCTCTGATAATGTTATTTAACCTTTGATGACATCTTCTGATATCCTCTGGAGGTGTATCCTCTGGTGTTCTCTGGATGTATCCTCTGGTACCCTCTGGATGCATTCTCTGGCTGAACCTTCTGGTGACCATTCTATCTTCTGGTTGCTTCCTCTAGATGTATCTTCTGGTGGTGTCATCCTCTAATTTTTCCCAGCTTCTGATTTGTTCTTCTAAGTCAAAATAATATTTACATAAAATACTTTTGTTAATCATCAAAACTAAGTATAGAACCAACTTGGTTCCAACAATAAATTCCCTTTTAAATCGAGAAATAGTGAGGGCAACGAACCAAGTCACGTTTTTGTGACACGAAGCACTAAAAGCAACAAACAAGGTAAAATGAAAATTGAAGAAGTAAGAGATTCAGAGTTGCTAAAGATTATGGACAAGAATATATAACCTATAATTCAGAAGAGGATCCTGCAAATCTCAAAGAAGTCTTGTCATCATTGGATGCAGATATACGGCAAGAAGCTATAATATGAAATGGATTCTCTAGAGTCTAACAAGACATGACATTTGGTATACTTGCCTCTTGATTGCAAACCAATAGGTTGTAAATGTATTTTGAATAAGAAACTAAAACCTGATGGAACTGTTGATAAATACAAGGCACGCCTTGTGGCCAAAGGTTTTAGGCGAAAAAAAATATAAATTTCTTTGACATTTTTTCACCAGTCACTAGAATAACATCCATTATGGTACTCATTTCTCTAACATTTATTCATAACTTGGTGATACACCAAATGGATGTTAAAACAGTTTTTTGAAATGGTGATCTGGAAGAAGAAATCTATATGGAACAACGTGAAGGTTTTGTAATTCATGGACAAGAAGACAAGGTATGTAAGTTAAACAAATCTAATGTATAGTCTTAAACAAGTTGCTAAGCAATGGCATGAAAAATTTGATAACTTGATTATATCGAATGAGTTTAAAGTGAATAAAAGTGGATCATGTACGCACTCATGAGAATTTAGCGGATCCTTTGACGAAAGTATTGGCTAGAGACAAAGTCATAAATACATCCAAAAAGATGTGACTATTGCCTATAGATCAATGAGTCACTCATGATGGGAACCCGACTTAAATGATTGAAGATCCCAATAATTAGGTTCAATAGGTAATAACAAGTCATAGTGATATGAGATGAACGTGCTATTATATCTGAGAGAAGCATGATTCTTGGAGCGATGAAAGTTTGAGATAATAGAAACTCTTAATGAGATTTATACTCTATGTGGAGGGTGTACTTAACTACAAGAATACTCTTGATAGACTCGCCTATGTGAATGTAGAAGTGAGGCCGCTTCCTATGGAATTTCGAGGCAAAAATTCATAGAGCGTTCACTATATTGGGATAAACGTGCAGGGCCATAAATGCACGGGCTTTTTAGAATACACCTAATGAAAAGGTTGTGTGTGGGTTTGATGTCCGAGATAGAGTTCAAGACTACGAGTCACTCTTGTTAAATCAAAATCTTACTCGCTATGCAAAGGTTCAAGTCATAGACACTTTTGTTTATGCACATTCTTATGAAAGCGTTTGATGCTATTTCAGAACTTACTTTTAAAATTCAAGTGGGGGATTGTTGGAAATGAGGAACATACGAGCTAGTTTGTGAATTGAAAAAATAGAAGTCCCACATATGAGGGATTACACATTCTTGTAGTGTATATAAGGTGGAGGTATGACACTTGGGGTGTGCCCCAAGGGGTACCCCAATTTTGTTAAGGAGCGAGAACGCGTGCAAAATAAATCACCACACACGCGCGCGCCGCCGCCCGTCTGGCCGGCTGGGCCCGGCCGGGCCTGGGCTTGGGTGGTGAATTATTATTTTTAGTTAAAAAGAAAATTAAAAAATCAATATTTATTTTTTGAAAAGAGGAATGCTTGCGTTTTTACTTAATTGACCCTCCACCGAGTCAACACTTTATTTCTGATCCAGTAAGTCATTCCCGGTTTTTCTCGCGGTTCGGTTTTTTGTCAAAACCCTTCCTAGTTTCACGTTTGTTTTGTGGCCGCATACTTGGTCAATACCCTGGAAATTTCGGAGTCAACCAAACCTAGAATAATGGGGCACGTTTTTAGTGTGAGTCTGGTCTGATGGATCCCGAAATTCCTCAGATCCAGTAGCAGATCTCCTCGATAAATATAGTGTTCTGCTCAGTTGTAAATCACACCAAAAGCTCTCCATTCTTTTAAGGCTTTTCTCTTCTTCTCCTTCCATATTCTTATTTCTCCATTTTCTTTCTTTCGAGTGGTCTTAGTATCATATTACGAGTGGCAGTCATTAGACTGTCATACTAAAGGTGTAATTCTAGAACGATTTTTTCACGGTGCAGTGAAAATCCGATACATAGTAACTGGGCTGTTTTATCTTGGGGACGGCGTGGTTGATAGTCTGCCTTGCACCATTTGGGCAGTGCCGCGAAACGTCTTAAAGAGAGCGACCTAGTCCGCGATTCAACCCAGTAATATTTTCGGTGGCATAAATTGTTTTCAAACTGGTTTTTCAAAACTCGAAATAACATATATTGAGTTAGTGGAAACACCGAAAGATTTCTAAGTTAGCACAAAGTAGACCGAAGACTTCGACGAGAGTTATGTACCTTGAATGCTACCACTTAATTTCTACATAAATTTTGTTGTTTAGCCGATGTGATTACATCTTGTATTCTTTTTTCCTTGTAATTTTCTTTCACTAGTTTCATTGTATTTTTCTGTTTCTTGTATTGTTCTTCCCAAATTAAATATATTGTCTATATCAATGTTAAAGGTAGTTATGGGATTCTTATATTTAGGTGAAACGATTAATTATTATTAATAACATTATATAAAAGTAATGAACATTATATAAAAGTGCATCACGCTCTATTATATAACTATTCTTCATATAATCATTTAAAAAAAAATTTCTTAGACTCAACCATAATTCTTAAACACTATTTAATTATATATATATATATATATATAATTATATATATATATATAGATTAATAAAAATCTCTCCCATTTGCTAACAAAAAGTTAGTAACAATTAAAAAACATTAGGAAGAAAACGGTATAAGAATGGATATGGATAAGTGAAGAAAAACATGGGTTGAGTGGCGTGGTCTTATTTTGCCACGTAAATGCAAAAAAAGACACTTGTCCAATTTACAAGTCTAAACAAAATCTACATAATACAAGAGAGGAATACTGAGTGGTGAAATTGAAACAGTGATCATAAATGGAAAAAGAGGGTGAGAAAGAGAAAAAACTTGGAGAAGGACCTCAAATCTCAAGGATGGAGCCAGTGACAGAAGGTGCGTATGGTGGTGGAATGTACGGTACAGAAAAAGGGCAACAAGATAAACAAAGAAAAGCACCAGCAAGTGATAGCCAGAGTGCTGATGGGCCTGTTGATAAGGATACTATCAAAAAGCCAATACATAATCCTCCCCCTTCATCTGGAGACCGTGATATAGACATCACTGGCCAGTCCTATATCCAGTAATTACTGTGAGAAATATGTGGAGGGTAAAATTTATATAGGTTTAAACTATTTATGTGAGACTCATTTTCAAAAATGCAAGACCTATATTGATTTTACTCTATAAAAAGAGTAAATATTTGAAAAAGTGTTACACATAGAATGTTCTTTAACATTTTTCATATAACAACATATGTATGTAAATAGGCAATTAGTATTAATAATTAGGATGTTCCTTCATCTTGTATGTTTTTTTTTCCCCTGTTGTTATTATATATGGTTAGTTGGTGGCTGTATTTCCCTTTTAATTGCATATCTTTATTCCCCTTATGTATATTGTGATGGATCCAGTTCTTGTATAATGTTAAGCAAAATTTGAAGAAATTCAAAAATGATAAGTTGTCAACTTATTAGAATTTCAAAATTTTGTATCTTTCGTTAATCTCATTTTCTTACCATTCTTTAATTTCTAAAAAAATTAAGGTATTTAAAAAGAAAATAAAGTATATAGTATTTTTTAATAAAGTGTAATTATTGTACTCTAAATTCTTTAACAAAAGTATTGATTCATCATGTAAGGAGCAAATTGAATGGGAATGGAATAGTAAGTTAAACTATTGTCTGATAGTAACTTGATTATTTTGGTAAAATTTAGCATTTAATCCGTGTTTATTTTTCTAATTTTTGTACCTAAAAATAGCCTTTTGAATATTTTTATTTCATTGTTATCTATTGTTAAGTTGTCACTATTGTTAAGTTGTCACTATATGTAATCACTTTTTTAAGTTTTAATCGTGATATTAGTGTTTCCACAAACTCAAACTCCAGATCAAAAATTAATTGGATACAAAACCTTATAGTTGGAGCCAAACAATGAAATAACCATTAAAATAAAAAACTACTTTAATATCAACATTGTATCACATCCTCTGTATATGCCTATGAATAATATCAAAATTTCATAAAGAAAATCAAATAAACAAAAAATATATATATATCATTCATACGGTGAGGAATGGTTGAACCCTAAAGCACAAATTTCTTCAATGGGAGGAACATTCCATTGAGCAGTGACATTTTTCAACTGAATGAAATCATGAACACAATCATCAAATTTCATAGAGTGAATTCGCTTTCTAGCATCAGCAAATTTATTTCCAGCAACTCTATCAAAAATATTTTCCCAACCATTTTCCCAACTTTCATGAGCATCACACAGCTCAAGTGACCCATCGGCCCAATCAGTCCAACTCCACCCCTTTTCAACATACACCATTACATTTTCTACACACACCCCCTGGCAAACCGGTTTACACGGTCTACACTTAGCTCCACTAAGTGGACCGGGACTCGACAATGCTGCAACAGGTACACCGAACTGAGCCGGAGGAAAATCGTATTTCCGGTCCGAAACTATGCAAAAAGGTAGGCGTTTTGTGAGGTATTTCACACTTTGGGTTGTGAGTTGGGCTTTGAAAGATGATTCTGAGTTGAGGTTTGTGAATCCAGCAGAATCTAGTTTGGGAATCAGAGAGAAGCGAGATAATGCTACTGTTGAGGTTCTAAGGTCGCCAATACCGAACCGGTCGTTGAGTCCACCGTATGATGAACCGGATGGGACCAAGTACTGACCGGGAATAAAATTTTCTGGACCGAGTGGACCGTTCCAATAACCGTCTACTCTTGTTCTGATTATCCAATCGTATTTGAAGTTGTTTTTCACTTGATATGAATTTATCATTGTTAAGCAACCTTCCACCATGTCAAAATATTGAATAAGTCCCTGCAAAATGCATTCAAATAGAATTAGTTCGATGTCATGGTAGTTACTAGCAAATTTCCAAAAATAAAAATATTTCTTTTGTTTTAAAATAATCGTCACATATATATATATATATATATATATATATATATATATAAAATGGTCATGTGATAATTATTAAAAATCGGATAATAATGTAGTAATTACTAGCAATTTTTTTATCTCCTTTTAACTTTTTTAAGTTTAAAGAATTACCGTGAATCACATTACTGACATTAGACCACCATTTGGAATGAGAAGAAAAGTAAAGCGGAGTTGTGGACTTGTGGTTAGACTGTTAGACCCGCCAACCAAACCTAACTGCCCCATGTAACTTCAAGAGTTTTGATTGAACTCTTCAACAAGAAAAAATAAATAAAATTGATCGAATCTAGAAGCCTACGGACTTTTAAAAAGAGAATTATGTCCTCTCAAGTCTCAACCAATAAGTGGATTTCAATACTACCACTTAATAAGAGTAATAATAATTAGAGTAAGTTTTTACTAATTAAAAATAAATATCGATACTTAATCGAAGTGCTGAAAAATAAATTATTGATATTGTGATTATATATGTGTGAAATTATGATGCTATTGAAAATTTTTTTTAGCTATGCCTATTGACATTTTATGGTATTTTTGTGTGTAAATAAAATGATAAAAAAAGTCTCACATAAATACAAAGGCTCGAAGGCTTAGATTTAAATCTATTATATAATATTCAAAATAATAATAATAAGTTGAGTTATGTCTTAGTGACATTGAAATTTTATGTTATTGAAGCAATATTAGTAAAGTATATTTTTACTAGGTAAATATATTTTTTATAACATAATATCCTCTAATTTTTACAAGTACAACCAAAATATATAGATTCTATTAATTTTTAGTATTATAATATATATAAATTTTAACTAATAGCACTGAGTGTCTTGAAAAATATGTATTACAGAATATAATTATCATTATTCTTTTTATAAAAGGGAATTTTTTTATGGACTCTTTTGAACCAAGAAAATCACTTTTATAAAAGAAATAAAGAGTAAAAGAACCTACACATTCACTTGAAAAACCAGAGGAAAAATAAAGTTGTTCTAAAGATATATGTGAGCTACATTTGAAGCAAATCATAAAGTGACGATGGGCTAGATAGCGAATGAAAAAAAGCAAAGTTTTGCTTTTAAGTTTTAACTAATCAAGTGTTGTTGAAATTTTATTTAATTAAAAAAAATAAGATACTAATTAAAATTGTAATACAAATCCAAACAGATTTAATAATAACTTTACAAACATTTTCATCTGAGTTCAAAGTTATTTCACATTTTGGCATACTTTTCAGCATTATAATAACATATACATGACATAGTGTACAAATTCCTAAATAAATATCAACTTTTTTCCTAATCTAAATTTTTTATTTAAAAAAATAATAATTTTTCTTTTAAAACGCTTTAATTACTTACAACCTTGTTTAAAAATAAAAATAAAAACCTTGAATTAACCATTAACATTAAATTTAACATTTTCTTTTAAATATATACCTTTAGAGATACCTTTAGAGATAAGTATGATTTTAATCTTGGATACATCTTTTTACACTTAAGGCAATTAGGCAAGCGTGTTTACTATAACAATTTCCCTTTGAATAATATCTCTGGTTATTATCAAACTCTGTCGCTCTCGTTAATGACTAATTACCTAACAGCAATCGCTTACCCAACGTAAATGGGTTTGGAAGCTGAACTGCACAAATAATGGATTTTTTTTTTTCCTTTTACGTTACATTGCAAATAGACTTTTGCAATGACAGATGAAAAAGTAAAGTTCCATTGAACACCTAACATTAAAATCTTCATAGGTGAAACCTAAGGGAGACATGAACAAGTGTCTTATTTTTTTTTTTAAATAATTTAACAGAAACTCAGATACTAAATATAGAGAGATAGAAATATTTCGAATTTGATACAATATATCAAATATTTCTGCTGTTATTTCACGGTACAAATCGCTGTGTGTGATTTATGTGCAAAAAAAAAAATTAACTGCACAAATTCTCAAATAAAAACTGAATAACAAAATATCCAACAGACATAGCAATAACAACTTTTTATGAATACAGAGAGTAAAATAAATAATAACTAATGAAAAATTAAAAGAAAAAGAAAAAGAAAAAAAGGAAACAGTCACAAAACCTGGATTCCGTTAGGCGAGTTCTGCGCCGTTAGGACTCGAACATAAGACTCATTCTCAGGCAACGGTTGTTGGCGAAAGATATTAACGGCGGCAACTTTCGACGCAAACTTCAACAAAGAAAATTTGAATGCATCTGAGTCTAAAGGACTATGCAAAAAAAGATCCGAATTCGGATACTCGTTAAGTATCATATTCAATATTGAAGGTCCAGTGAGTTCAAATCTTCTAGCACCACCAACCAAACACACGGCAATTTTCGATCGTAACAATTCATCTTTGGAAGGTGGTGAATTGTTGATAAACGCATTCTTAAAAGGAAGATTATAAAGAAGGTTCTGAACAGGGTAAAAAGATGAAAGATTTGGTGCATGGAAAGAGAAGAATATGATAAATGAAATTAGAGGAATTAACAACACAATTAAACGCCAATTAAGATCAGAAACGAATTTACTAATAGGTTTGATGAATTTTGTTGGACTCTTCACCATTTCTTTTTTCTACAAAACCTTGAGGGTGTTATTGTTAGTTTTTTTTTATGGTTTTGAAAGGGTAAATATTCGCATCACGTGATATTATGTGATGAAATGAAAACTAAAGAGTAACAGAAAATGAAATATATATGAAACGTATGAAATTAAGAATGGTAAAATGGAAGGAGCATGATTTTTTGGTGTGAGAGTTGGTATGGTACCAGACGCGGTTATTTAGCGTGATGAGAAAGGTTGGAAAGGTACACCATTCAAGACGGAAGAGAACGATTGAAATGGAAAAGTAAAAGCAGAGGCTGCTTAGCCTTTCTATTTAACTAAATCACCGTATTAATATTAATGATTTATTCGTATGAATGTGTGTAATCTGTTTTGAAATTGGGGTGGTTGGAGTTGTTTTATATATTGGGTAGTAGGGTGTATTATAGAAGGTAGTTAAAAGGTAGTAAGGAAGTGGAGTATAGCATCTGATTATGTTGTTTTGGGTAGCACAACAAATGCACACTGTGTATTACTCCCTTCCTTTCTTCGTCACTTTAAGATTCGTTTTTTAAATTTCTTAGTATTTATTTTATAAATAAGATAGTAAATTTATGAGGTCAATCACTATGAATAATTGTTTTTGACCAATTAGTTATGAATAATTATGAATTAGTAAATTTGGAAAAACTATATAGATAATAAATCTATTGCTATTATTAATCAAATTCTTTAATGTATAATAGACAAAATATGACAAGTTTAAATGTATCTTGTTTCTATTGAGTGTTTGATGAATCAACTTGATACGATAAATTATTCTTAAATTGTGTCATTTATTGTCTTTTTAGTAATAATTATTATCTTGAATATAAGCTGGATTCCAATCCAACGATGGAATAAAAAAAATAATTTACTCAATTGTCTTTTTAAAATATATAAAATTGAAATATAATTAAATATAAATATAAAAAAATAGAATTTGATATTAAAATTAAAATACTAATAATTAATTTTAAAAAATATGTATGATTTATGACAAGAGTAATTTTGTCATTTTATATAATCTAATAAATTATTATTCAAAATTATAAAATTTTGAACATTAATTAAAAAAATTTAAATAAATATAATATTTATCGAATTTATCCAACAAATAAAATAATATTATTGAATTTTTTAAAAATTTGAAATTATTTATTTAGTAGTTTCAATAATTTTTGTTAAATATAAAATTCATTCAATACTAATTTAATTTTTTAGTATTTTTTGATAATTTATAATATTAAAAAGTATTGTGTTAGTTTATTTGAAAAAATAATATATAATTGCTCCACAATGATAATCTTATCATTTAAATATAATATTATATATTATATTATATTATATTATATATACCATATCATGATAAAATTTGTACCAAAGACATAACATAATTAAATAATATTAGATTTTTTGTCATCACGTACACATCAAATACATGATACGATAACATTTATTTTGTCATTATTATATTTTGTTCTTAATTAGTTTTAAAAGTTGTGTGCATCAACCAAGCTCTAAAAGTTGTGTGAAACACATACCATGAACCATTTTTATTTATTTATTTGCGAAAAATAAACATTTTAAATTTTAAACTACATACAAATATAATTTACAATACAAATGTGTGTTACAGAATATACACAGCTAGAAAAAATATGTCAAAATATGGGAAGATAGTTTACAATTTACCAAAATTCTTAATTTTTAAAAAATTAATTTATATGTATTAATAATATAAAATTTCTTTACATATGCACACTCTTTTACAACACTATGATGTCATTTTTTATATTAGTTCCTAAAATAGCTCAAAATATCTTAACACAAACTTATATAGAGTGATTTGATTTGATGCTTGTATAAAAAAAATTATAGTTTCAGCATACACAAATTAAATTCAATGAATTATTAATACAATACTCCCTCTACCCCTAATATATAACTTCAGAGGCTTCTCTCATATATTTCGGATTGCTACAGCGTTATCCCAGACAATATTATTTTTTTAACAAATAAGTATACTTATACACTTGCCTACCTTAAAAGTATATATTTAGTTACTCAAAATAAAAAAAAATATCATTTGATTCATATATCTATTTATATTGTTTTGACATTTTCAATCTTTATTACGACTTCAAATAAAACATTTTTAATAATAAAAATTATCAAGACACGACTCAAATAAAATTGATAATTAAATTTTTATAAATAAATTAGTTGGTTACGTTGAAAAAAATATTATATTATAGATTCAATAATAAATAATAAATTTGACACCTTAAAAGATTGTTGAACGCTATTTTTTTAAATAATTTTGTCAAATTTTATTTGCTTTAATGTGGTTTTAATTTATATTTTATATAAATAAAAATTATTATAAATTTTTTCGTTTATAGGTTCAATTTTATATATTAATCTTAAAAATATTTTTTCTTTTTTCTTTTTGATATTTGATCTTCTCGCATAAGTTAGATTAATTTCGATTCTGTATGACTTGTTTGACTATTTATTCCAAATAAAAAAAAATGTATAAATGACAAATATAAAATAATACTTTTTTACTAAATTATGTAATTAAGTATAAAATGGGTGTTTACTTTTAAGGTTGTCATATACAGTTCCTCGGAAAATGATTACCATGAATACAAAGTAAAATTAATTGAATTGAGGGTGATGCACATGGTATATGTAAACTATAAAAAAACTACTATTAATAAAACCTTAAAAATTAAAAAAATCAACTATTTTGAAAGAATTTGTTTTCATATTAAGGACTAAAGTAACTACATGTTTATTGATAGCTACGGATTTAGGATTGGATTTTGCATTAATATATTGTTTTTTTCTTATTCTCAATATTCCCCGCATTGAATTTTTTTTTTTAGAATGTCTTACTTTTTGGATCCAGTTGCTCGATGTAACTTGGACCAGATGATGTACACCCCCTTTTTTAAATTTAATAATTAAAAATAATTATAATAAATTATAAATATTTAAAATAATAAATAAATAAAATAAAATAAAATAAATAAAAAACTTTCATAAATAATAATAATAATAATTTTAATAATATTAATAATTACAGATTAAATAATAATAATAATAATAATGAGAATGTTGACTGACCCAATCTTGTAACCAAACATTTCACTATATTCCCCATCTCTCCTTCGTTCCTCTCCATTAGGGGCGAGAATAAACTAAATCGATAGACGACATTGACTTACAACCTAATCTACGTTATAATGAGACTAGACTATACTTCTTTCAAATAAACAAAACTAATAATTTTTTTAGTAGTCTATTTGATTAAAAACATATTATGAAAAACTCAATTTAAATTTAATAGAACACAAAAATATTTTAGAAAATTAAAAGTTTAAATTTCAGAAAAATTTGTGTTCCACAAAACTAAAATTTAAGCTTTAAAGAAGATTCAATTATTTTTTTAACACCAAAGTGTTCCAAAAAATTTAAATTATAAGTCTTAAAAACACAAATGTATTTTGAAAATTTTAAAATAAATTGATCAGTTAATATATTCTTTTAGTTTTTTTTTATTTTTCAGATAAAATGAGGTTTTGATTAAAATGCAAGGCAGGAAACTACGAGAATTATATTAGGGGTAGATTGTCTTTGTTCAACTAGGGATAGAACTTAGAAGGGAAAATTCTCGTCAATTTGTAATTAATGGGCTTGCTTGAGAGCAGTGATCCGCTTATAGCCCATTACAATCACATGCAAAATCTTCGTACGAGCCCACATCACAGCTCAAAAAAAAAAAAAAGAAGCCAGCAAGCAACAACCGTATAACTACGGTGCCATTTTTGGGTTTAACTTCACAGTGTAACTGCAACTCTGCATTCAGGTATAGTATAGTAAATAAATTAATCGTCCAACTAAGCATCAACCAAGAGCGCAATGCAAGCTGCATCATCTGGCATCGGATATGGTCTAAAATATCAGGTCAATTTCACAATTCCATAACCAGTTATCATTTCCCACTCTCCATTAATTAATCCAATTATTCCATTTAATTTATTTATTTTTCCAATGTTTCACACTTTAGGCTAGATGCATATCAGATGTAAAAGCAGACACAGATCACACAAGTTTCCTTGCCGGAACTCTTAGCCTCAAAGAAGAAAATGAGGTATGTATATAATAATCACTTTACGCACGCTCCAATTCAGTTTTCATAAGATTTGATCTTATTACACAATAGTGTGAATCGTTACATCACATTTTCAGATACATCTTATTCGGCTTTCGTCAAGTGGAACAGAACTTTTCTGTGAGGGATTGTTTTCGCACCCTAACGAGATCTGGGACCTTGTTTCATGTCCTTTTGATCAACGCATTTTCTCAACCGTCTATTCTAACGGTAGTTAACAATTAACTTTCTCTTCATAACTTTTTTCATATATGTATGGTTTTTGAAAATTTTAACATTTTTCCATAGATAGTTTGTGCTTGTGCATAGATTTCTTCTGGTGAATTATTTGTTAGAAACTAGAAAGATTTATGATCTATGAAGCACTGAAAGAGACAATCTGAAATAATTTGAGAAAATATATGCGATTATATGTAATGACTGATGTCAGTGTTGTGTAGGTGTCCAACGTGTTGGATACTTTAGATATGTTTTTCAATATAAAATGTCAGGGTTACTCAGCTTCTGATTACCTTTTGTTCATGAAGGTGAATCCTATGGAGCAGCAATATGGCAGATTCCGGAGTTATATGGCGAGTTAAATTCCCCACAGTTGGAGAGAATTACCTCTCTTGATACTCAATCCGGTAAGATTAAATGGTGAGTATGCAATTCCCTTATTCAGATTTATTTGCCCTGAACTCTGGACCAATGATTTGTTGTATCATTTTTCACTTTAGCTTCTATTATAGGCTGTCTCATTGCCTGAGGTTTAGGTAGTTGTTAGAAGATTTTGAAGAAATTTATGAGGAGAAATTAGTTATTTGTTTTGATTAAGCTAAATGTGATTTCTTTACTTCGCACTATTGGACTACTCTTTTGGTTATGTCATGAAAATCTTGCTCGAATTATGTTACAGCTTTCCTCTTTACTACATATATTCATTATTCACATTTATATGATCTTTTACTCTTTCTTACTAAACATTCACTACCAAGCAGTATTCTTTGGTGGCCTACTGGAAAGCATGATAAATTGATTAGCATCAACGACGAAAACCTATGCTTGTGGAATTTAGATGTTTCCAAGAAAACTGCACAGGTACAAAGTTCATGGTGTGGTATATGCAGTTTGTGACATTTTGACATGCAGTGCAAAAACTTATGTATATTATACCAGCTACATATTGGTTCGAAATCACATGTTACCATTATTCAAGTTACCACCATCTGTCATAATAAACAAACAAATGAACCCTTGCAACGAGGGGGAAGAAAACATGTTCATTTGGGGAGAGTAAACCATGAAATATTATCTGGTCTTGTGCAAAAAGGAACCAAATAGTTTCTCTCTGGACTCTGGGCATTTATAATTCAAATGTGGAGGGGAAAATATTTTACATTCCTTAAATTGTTTTATATGCACAATTAATTAGTTTGTTACTTTCATTGAATCTTAAAATGTTGTTTGAATGAGAGGCATTTTAGAGAATGAAGGTTTGAAGATGAGTGAAGGTATTGGTCGATGGGTTTTGCCAAACAACTGCAAACCTGTGATGCTTCGGTTAATGATAAAAGCGACAAAGAATGGATTACATATTGTCCACAAGGGACCTAATTTTGTTCCCTGATAAGAGTTTAATTTGAGCTGGGAAATTCAGCATTGATATTAATTTGCAAATACCACAAAGTCTTATGCAAGGTTTCGTTAGAACTTATGACCTAAGATGTTGGTTGGGCCTTCGAAAATCATATGCCTTTATGTCGATAGTCACTGCTTTTTTTTTTTTTTTTATAAAAAAAAAAAATCTGTGGAACTTTTGGTGATTTTGACTTAGTTCCTCCACCCTCCTCTTAACACATGCGAACAACAAAAACCCAGGTACAATCACAAGATTCAGCTGGTATGATGCACAAGTTATCTGGAGGAGCATGGGATCCCCATGACGTGAATTCTGTTGCTGCAACTTGTGAATCATCTCTCCAGTTTTGGGATGTGAGAACAATGAAGTAGGTTCCGAAATTCAATCTTTTACTGGTTCATTTTGAAAATCAATGAACATATTTGCAATCTTCCTTCCGGTTAAGTAAATTACTCATTACATTTCAAGGTCAGGATTTAGGGTGTTTGAAGGGGGATATATACATATCCTGAAACCTAGTAGTTTTTATGTGATTCAGTGCCTCTTGGAATTTCTTGTCTACTAATTGGATTGTTTAAATGACAGGAAGACACTTTCAGTCGAGTGTTCTCATGTCCGCAATGTTGATTATCATTCTACAAAGAAGAACATACTTGTAAGAGTCGAACTCTGTGAGCCTCATTTTACTGATGTGCCTTTATACCTTCCATTTGGTTTTATAATGTGTATCTGTGATAGTGTATGTTACTAACATTTTCTGAACTTCACCCATGATATTATATTATGGATTGTCACAGTTATCGTTGACATTCAATTATAATACAAATATGCAGTTATGCACATTAACTATTTTTTGTGTTTCCTTGCGTCAGAATACTTTTAATTTGTATTTATGGGTTTTCTCACTTTGATTATTGGTTGAGTTTATAGAATAATCTGTCTTTTAGATTGTAGTATCCAACCTCCTTTTGTTCATGTTGGTAAAATTGAATTGCTATGTTTTGTACAGGTTACAGCAGAACATGAGTCGGGAATACGCATTTGGGATCTAAGAAAACCAAAAGTTCCCATCCAAGAGCTTCCAGGACATACACATTGGTACCTATCATGTATAGTTTTAAAGCTGATTTTCTTTTTTATCTATATCCACCGTCCAAGAACCCTATTGTACAATTTTCAATCAATCCCCATGCGGAAAAAGGGAAAAAATGAAAGAGAAAGGAAAGTAGAGCAGGAAACAACTGTGCTACTAATGCTTCCCATATGCTGTTACTATCATTTTTTTAATGCACAAATAACCTACTTTTTTAGTTCATTAAAAAAAATATCTTTAATGAAAACAAACTGCTTGTTGGCAGTTTTTCAAACTTCTGATTAGCAATATGTGTTTCTTGTATTGCCAGGACATGGATTGTCAAGTGTAACCCAGAGTATGATGGAATGATCTTGGTCCTCCTTCTCTCCCTTTCTCTCTCTTTCTCTCTGACTCACACAGACACACACGAATAAAAACGAATAAGGCTCCTCTGCGGCAGAAAATTTGTTGAGGGTGAATACACCCTTGCTCACAAATTCACAATTGAGATAAACTTATTAACCTACTCAATTGTGCACATGCACACATGCAAAATTTAAATCTCTTGCTACTACCATTTGTTGGTGAAAGGTTGTATTCAAAATTTTCATGTTATGGGATATTTAGTCATTTGTCATGGAATTTGGATATTTCAGAGTGCTGGAACAGATTCGGCTGTCAATTTGTGGTTGGCCTCTATAAACCATGATGACTTAACGACTGAAAGGTCATATTCTTCTCTTTAGACATCATTACATATTTTTATGACTGCTTGTACTTGTTATTCATCTTTGCTTGCATATTTAGCAGCCAAGCAGAGTCTCCTGTCCATGTGGTTGATCCATTGCTTCATACGTACAGTGATTATGAAGATAGTATTTATGGTAAGAGCTTCAATTTTTAATCCATGATCTTTATTTTTATATACTTCTGCTGTTCTTCATATCAATCTTTTATTCGTTTTACAGGGCTTACTTGGAGTTCCCGTGAACCGTGGATATTTGCATCTTTGTCCTATGATGGAAGGGTAAGAAAACGGGCAAATATCTTTACTTATATATATTTTGGAAATCTTTTATAGGGGAAACAGTCTCCGAAGGCTGCCAAAATATACAGTTATAGGGAAATATATTGATGTAAATACACAATTTTTTCAATGTAACTTGATATTAATTCCCAACAGTCAATAATGCTACCACAAAATAATTAGTTCTCCCCAATCGAGTCTATAACACTGTGAGCGTAGGTACTGTTGTTCTTTATATTTCTCATTTCTTGTATCTACTGGTGCTGTCTCCAATTGGTTAGTCAAGTTTCCTGTGAGCATAGGTGTCTAATAACTGTCTATGGCGTGCATATATTATTGTCATAAGATCAAATCACTTTAGTTAAACACCTTAATTTATTAACAAAGTAGTTGCCTGTTTTATTATTTTCCCTGTGATTGGGGTTGGTTATAACAATCTAAATCAGTGGCTTTCTCATAGAAGATATAATTAGTTTATGGTCTTCTCGTGCAATTTACCTGTCGACAGTAATCACTTTCCATCTCATCATTGGCATTTATTTTTCATAACAGGTGGTTGTAGAATCCGTTAAGCCTTTCATCTCCAAAAAGTGATGTTCAACAATATTGCCTTGATGCTACTATTTGTCATGTTAGCATTGCCTTGATGTGTATATCAGTAATTTCCTGCCTCTCTAGTCTTGAGATAAACAAATGAGTGGAAGACTCAACACGATGGATGGTGGGTTTGATGTGACTTAACAGGATTAGATGTTATATTGGCATGGCATCTTTAACCAGGAACCACCATAGCTCAGAAACCAACAATTTTTTGGTTTAATTTTTATCTATCAACTTTGGAATTTAGTTTGGATTGTGATTTCTAGCCTATTATTTGGTTTGACATCCATCTTGTGTAATTCATGAAGTTATTATGTAATCTATGGAACTACAAGTTCCTTCTGTATCTCCCCAGTTCGGCTTGTAATGTGTTAGAATTTCGTGGTAAAATAGTAACCTTTTTCTTGATTGACATTTTTTATACACGGAAAATGCTAGATGAAATGGGCTTAGTGTGTTTGGAAATATCAGATTATACGGCAACAACTCACATCTAAATAAAAACTACAACCAGGAGCTTCACAATTACCGCACCTTTCCATGCTCTAACCACGTTTCCAAACATACAAGCATCATGAATTTTGCACTACTATTTAAGTGAACAATTCACTTCGAGGAACAAGGAATAATAATTAATATTACATGTATTTATGAATAATAATGAAATAGGCAAGCGTTTATTACTTCCTCCGTCTCATAATAATTGACTCATTTGTAAAAAAAAATATGTTTCAAAATAATTAAGTCTTTCAATTTTTAATATACTTTTTTCAATTGTATCTTTTGAATAATACTATTTGTATTATCTTTAATACAATATCTTTTATTAAATATTTATGATATTGATAGTAAACTAAATGTAATAAGTATAGTTTAGTAAAAAATAATATTTTTTCTTTTTTATTTATGCATATCTTTAATATATATAAAATAAAATAAAAATCATCTATTTTTTTGGAAAGAATAGGAATTAAGATATTTCACTTTATTTTTTAGAATAATCGTTGATAAGTTCATAGAATTTTGTTTATTGTATAATAATATATAAAGAAAACCATAATAGATGTCCCTTCGTCAACCTCCTAATCCAATAAAATATGATTTGTATCAGATTGACAGTTGTGTTTGAGACCAAGTATCTCAACATAAGGTGGCTGGCTAAATTGTAGTCGTCTAGAAAGATGAAGAAGAATAAAGAAGGAATAGTGTGTTGAAAAGCCTTGCCCTGTTCATGTTGTGCATACGTGGCCATACTTCTCTCCATTTTCACTTTAAATTTGGATCAGTAACATAAACATCGTTTGGTCTCCTCGTTGAAAAGCAAACCTAGTAAATCTCAGTTCCCAGCTGACTTATTTTTTATTGCCACGTAAAGAGCTTGAAGACCATGAATTTTCTTGTACCACGTAAGCGCATACTCTTTTTGATAGCTTCTTATCCACTATCCAGTATCCACAGTTTCTCATTCTCATGGTCAACAGGTGCTTTGACATGTGTTCGTGGCAATTTTGATGGACACGTGGAGGGATACATTTAGCAGCGTGTGGAAGGGAAGATTTAGAGCATTTATGGCTGACTAGACTAGACTTGTGGATAAGGTAGGTGTAAGGACTTTTTTGCTATCCAGCGTGGATTCCAGTCTTACTACTACTATTCATTTTTATGTCATTCTCGTATCTCCCTATGGCCACGTTTTACGGCGAGTATTTAATTTTGTTAATTCTTGTGCTTGTAAACTGTTCTAACACAAAGGATATCTTAGTAATAAGGATGACAACTAGTAAGACTCAATGTTTTTTAATACAAATTGTCTCTCTGCCCAAGTATTGCATTTTTAATATATTGAACTCAATATAAATTTGTCTTTACATATAAACACACTATTGTATTTTACTACCACGTCACATCATATAATAATATTTATTGAATTTTTTCTATATTGTCATAAGATGATTAAATAAGATTGTACTTCTCATACTATATTACTATTATGGAAAATAAGGAAACAATAATCTGTAATAAATTTATTCCATTAAAACTCCCACTTTTGTTAATCCAAAGATTTGACATAGTTGAGTAAAAAAATGATTTGACATAATTGTTAGTTTAGTGTGGACTTTTCACCATCCAAATTCAATATTATCATATTCATGTTATATAAGTCTCATAATATGGTTGAAAGACAAAAACAAACCAAGACTTAACAACCAATTATAATATTAATTTAAACGTTTAAGTGTATGTAAATACATTTCTAATATTATATTTCGTCTTTATTATGAATTTCAATCAAACATCGCAATTTACATAATTTTTCACTCAAACCTATCAACATTGTGATATCTTTAACTTATGATTAGAGCAACTGTAATGATCAAAACAATTGTGTTCCTCATCTTAACCATGTTATGTTTGATGATATCTTAGATACTACTTATTCGCATGTGTAGTCTCATTTCTTCGTGTTATTATTTTTTAAAAATTGTCATGTTAGATTGATATCTAAAAGTTTAGAGTTGTAAACCTCCTTCACGCTATATAAAACCTCACATTGTGATCCACTAAGATATGCCAAATTTTAAGTCTCTCGCACACCTCAATCACGATACTGACATGAGCGCTATAACGTTTGTAGGTACACCTCATTATTAGACTTTATATCCATCATAAATTTCAATCAAGCATTACTATTCACATAATTCTTCCTTCATATCCATTATCCCTATAAAATATTTGAGCTCTGATAAATCCTCACCTTAACTATATTTTGTATTCATCATCACTGTAAGATCTTTGAGCTTCAAGATTGTTTAACAAATCATTGGCAGATAACGTACATTCTCTTATTTGCTACAAGTTTCTTTTATAACAAGCAATTAATTATAGCATTTCACTGTTCATATATTTTTTTAACAAATAATTGGCATAAACTAGTGTGCATTATCTTATTTGCTACAAGTTCTTTTTATAAGCATTTTAGTGCTTTAAAATTTTCTTGTTAGAAACAACCGTTAAATTCTAAAAAAATAAATAAATTTGTGACATTCTTTAATAATTAATAGGTATAAAATATTAATTGATATTTAACTTGTAGTTGTAGGTTGTAAGATTGAAATAAAACTGTTCAATAACATTTGTTATTAGTTTTTAAGATATTACTTCAACCAACATTTAAGCTTAAAATATCATCTTTCTTTCATTTTTTTTAATTGAAACTAATTTAAATATTAATTAAAATTATTTTTAAAAGTTATTTTATATTATCTGTTAATTCAATTATTAATTTTACCAAACGACTTACATTCAATTAATTAATTTGTAAAATCATCTAATATAAACTGACTTATTTATCATCTATTACCAAATAAAGTCATAATAAATCAAGAAAAAAGTTTATATTTGACACATTGTGAGTTTGAACTTCTGCCAATTATTTTGGGTGAAATAAATTATTTTGATGCGAGGTTTTTCCATGACTCGAAAACTAATCCGCCCTAAATTTTAGGTAAAAAAATTAAATTAAAATATTTTATAAATAAAAAATTAGTAAAGTGATTTGGTATTTCAATTTTTTTTCCTCATCCAACAAAGATACAGACGGCGGTTGAAGAAATGACACGTGGCATACCGAAAGTGGAATTAAGAGAGACAAAAATGGTGGCGGGACCCACATGCTCACGTGTATATGTATAAGCTGAGTAAATCTTGGATTCGCAACCATGGTCGAATCTCACCCCGGATCTGATCTCATCCCTCTCACATTCTTCCCTTTCTTTTCCATTTCAACATTCAAAACCCTCTCAAATTCCAACATTACTAATACTCATTCTTCACTCTCAGATCAAATGCTTCAATACAATTATTCCATTTCCTCATCACACTCACACTCACACTCTTCCGCTCCATCAATTACGAACAAATACCCTTCCAACTCCAATTTCATTATCATTACTATCTTATAAGCAGTTATAACGAACCAAGCAACAGAAACAGAATTAAGCAGTTACACATTGCATTGCATTTCACCGATTAATAATTTGTCAATGTTATTATTTATTTTGCATTGATGGCGGCGTGTTCTAGAGGCTTCTCAACAACGCAGTTCCATTTCAAGCTAAGATTAAACCGACTCAATGTTGCACTGTTACCTAACAATCACTTGCCGGAGCTTTGCCGGCGAAAGCGAAGAAAGACATGTTTCGATTTTGAACGAGTTCGACTCGGTAATGTCAAATTTCGATGCTGTTGTTCTGGTTCGGTTACTCCGATTCTTAGAACGAGTGGACCTGGTAACGGCGGTGACAAAAACGATGAACGGAGATTCGATCTGATTCCGAAGAAAAACCCTCACATTCATAGAGTTAGGACTCAAGCTTCTCCTGCTGCAATGCGTTTCGCTTCTCCACCGTATGTCTATTGTTAAAATCAATTTTAGGTTTCATGCGTTCAAATTCATTTTTACTACTCGGTGGACTTTGCATCTTGTTTAGAATCTCTGTTGATAAAAAATGAAAACGATTTTAGTAGTGAAGTGAAATATTAGTATGAATGTGTGGTTTTTGTGTGATGTTAGGTCTCTAGTTTCCACGCACTTGGTGTTATCTTCACTTTCATTACTAGTTCAAACGTGTACACGATGTTCTGAACATAATTTATAATGTTCATGCATTAGTGATAACCTGCTCTATCCTTAGTAAACAGTCATTTTGGTCTAAATTTGTGAGTTGTATTCATTATAGTCACTATTGTATTTTTCGAAACTTCAAAATTATCCCTCAGTGTATCTTGTGTTAGTAACTTTATGGACCGAATGGACAAACAGAAAATAAATTCAAGGATCAAACTGAGAGAGTATACATTTAAGGACCAAACTGACTAGCAAAAGGCACATCCAATGATATTTTTGTAATTTTGATACGTTACTATAGTGACACCGTTTGACATATTTAAGGATCTAAATGGCTGTTTACTCGCCCGATCGTATCAGTAACTTCTGGCTATTTCTAGTGGAGTAGATTGTATAACACTATCGCAAGTGAACTTACTAAAATAGTTAATCTGGAAACCTAGCTTTTTTTCAGCATTCTTTTTTATGTTTTCTAATTTTTTTAGAACTAATGAGAGAGGGAGGACTAAGCATGCTTTTCATTATATGACTATTCTCTGGTTTGTAAGTGATGAAAGAGGTTTTATACATATTGGTTCAGTATGTAAGAATTAAGATACATAAACCCTGTCATGGTGCTTAAATGTCCTAATCTACATTCAAGTGCAAGGAAGGACTAAGCATACTTTTCATTTTATTTTTTGCTTTCTCTTTAGGCATCAACACTTCACTGCTTTTGAAAATGAAGAATGCTCTTTTGTTTGTGGAAAAAAAAATCATGAATGTTAATTGGCTTTTGTTTTACTTTTTACAACCTACATTTGCTGCAACTTTTTTCAATGATTATGATGCTTTGTGCCACAACGGTCACAGGTCTATTTTGAAGCAGGAAAAATTCTTTCCTCGTTGCACCCCAAGAAATTCTGGTCCACAGTCACGTGACACCCCGCCAAAAAGAGGTAGTTCATCATTTATATCCTTACCTCCTTCTATTTGCTCCAATCATTGATGAAGGCTATTTTAGAATTTAGATGTTTTCTATTAGTCAGTCCTGGAATGTTGAATATTATGTATTTATATTCTTACGGGTTCCTAAACAGACACCGGTATAGCAAATGAGAAGGACTGGGGTATCAGCCTGTTAAATGAAAATGTTAATGAGTCCGGCACTAATGAAGATGGGAGTACCTGGTACAGAGAAGGTGGGGAAGAACTGGGTGAAAATGGATATAGATGTCGATGGACAAGAATGGGTGGTCAATCCCACGATGGTTCCTCGGAATGGAAAGAAACGGTATTTGTAATTTAAATATTTGAATGTCCAATTCCTTATAAATAAAATGTGAGAGTAAATCTACAGAAACAATGAATGTTAAAGCAACTCTTTTAATGAAAGATATCTTATCTGTTCTATTTCACTATGCTTAGTTGTCAAATGTAATCTTGTTTGATATGTGCATATTATCTTAGTTTGCTTAAAAACATCACTATAGGTCTGTAATGAATTAGTGATCTTTTGTAACAAATAATAAGAAGTGATCTTAATTACCAAATTGTAGATTGTATGAATTAGTGATCTGTTGTAACAAATAATAAGAAGTGATCTTAATTACCAAATTGTAGATTGTAAAGTTTTTGAAGCTGATTTTGTGTTGATAAATGATTTGTGATATTTTTTGCCAAGAAATGTTGTGGAAAAATTATAAAGAGTAATCGTAACAATGATAACTAGGAACTTCATGTCTTTACAGTAATAGTTTAGATTACTTTTATTATGAATTGGATTAAATACTACAGTAGCTTAGACAAATGTCTTCGTATGCCAAGTATGGTTGCTTGTACATACATACCTTGAAACTTGAAAGTATTGAGTGCCACTTCAAACACTTCTTAATGTTTAGTTTTAACTTTTTTAGTGGCTCTTGATTAAATTTCAGCTATTCATTTTATTTATTTATGAACTTACAATTGTTACTGTTTTCCTTAGTTTTGAACAATTTGTGGAAAATTTGGATGTGATTATAATTTCTATGTTAATTTGAAGGTTAATCATAGAAAGGTGCTTTTTAGAAACCTTTCATGCATCTTTTTAATTTTTATGATTCATCTGGTTAGTTATTGCAATGTTGAGTCTCATGCATTATCACAACTTATTTTGAGTAAAACAAGGATAATATTTTCATTGGCATCGGATAAGTTTTAGGATGTTTTGAGCACATTATAACTTTTCTGATGCTGAATTAGGTGTGATTTGAAGCATGTTAGGTTGGTATTTTTTTATAACCCCATCAAATGACTTCATAGGTGGATGTCATTTTAAATATGATAGATTGACAGTATTCATGACTGTATCAGTATCGCACCCCAGGTGGATTCATTTAATTGGCTTTATTGATCTAATTGACAGTGGTGGGAGAAGAGCGACTGGACTGGATATAAGGAGCTAGGTATGTTACTTCCTTTATATTTGATATAGCAGCATCACTGAAAGTTTATAAGAATTCTTATTGTGTGTCTGGGGCCAGTCCAGAACTACATCTGGGCAGAAGTACATGATTGTTTTATCCAAAAGATAGGCTGAGGGGTTCAAACTTACTCTTGGACTGGTCAAACACGCTGTTTGTACATTTAACATAGTTCTATAGATTTATTGTGATAACTGATTGTTAATAACATTTGGTTGATGTATGATTATTAAATGTACATATAACATTAACATTTGGGTGATCTATATTATGTGTAAATATAAAAATAAAAATGTGTTCCTTCATATCGTGTGCTTCAATATCTGTAATTCTTTTAACATCTACAGAAACTGCTAAAATTTATGTCGAATGCAATGAGCCAATGACTGCATGATTGTAACATAGACGAGTCCAAATAAATAAATAAAGTGATATTAAAAAAATCTTCCCACAAAATGATGGCTGAGCTGGAATTTGATACCTATCCTAATCTTTTGACTTTCGCACAGTTGATAAGCAGATTATGCTGCTAGCACATCATTGATTTTTTTTCCACACACGTTTTATGCCCCTGTTGAATGATACTAACATATGAGCTTTTCATTAAACCATTATCTGAATCAACTACCATTATCATCAAATGGTGTAATTGATTGATGAAATACTGAGCAACGGGGTTTGTTGTGGCATTAAATAATCAAACCTGTGAGTGCATGAATTAATTTTGTAAATTCTCGCAGGTGTGGAGAAATCCGGCAGAAATTCAGAGGGGGATTCTTGGTGGGAAACATGGCAAGAAAATCTTCAACATGATGAATGGAGGTCAGTGCTTTATTTTTTCTGTTTGTAGTAAATAAGTAAACCTCATGAACTCTTTACTCAACTTCTTTCTCGTTTCCATTTTCAGTAACATAGCAAGAATAGAGAGGAGTGCACAAAAACAAGCAAAATCAGGAACTGAAAATGCTGGGTGGTATGAGAAATGGTAAGTTTATTTATCTGACAAAACAAAAGCTGGTGTTCTTTCTGGACCATTAATCGATTGCCTTTAGAATTTTTAACTCTGTTCAATTTATTTAGGTGGGAAAAATATGATGCTAAAGGCTGGACTGAAAAGGGTGCACATAAGTATGGTAGACTGAATGAACAATCCTGGTGGGAAAAGTGGGGAGAGCATTATGACGGAAGAGGATCTGTTCTCAAATGGTATGTATTAGAGTTTATTTGATTCATTTCTTGTAGCAACAGTTGTCCACTCTCCACACGTGTTTCTGTGAGACTCACATGGATGATCTGCTTTCAGATTTTCAGCTCTATACTGGAGGATTTTGTGAAATTTTATCAAACAGCAATATAAGATTGATTTTGATTTATGCTTATATAGATGGATACTATGCTTACAGGTGCTGAATTATTATATGTTTCCACCAACTTGATGCAGTTCTGTTTTTATTTTCTATTTTTAGTTTGTCACACTTTTTTTGGTTGCCTAAATAATTTTAATCTTTCTGTTGATTTCTTCGGATATAAGGGGATTGTTAGTGAGTGTATCATAATTTTTAATCAGAAAGAGTTCATTTTATACTAGTCCTGAATTTTATCTTCTCAGTGCTTCCTTTTCCATGCTTACACCTCCTCAGGACAGATAAATGGGCTGAAACCGAACTTGGAACAAAATGGGGAGACAAGTGGGAGGAGCGGTTCTTTAAAGGCATAGGTTCGCGCCACGGGGAAACTTGGCATGTATCTCCAAGCAGTGAACGTATGTTATATTTTCTATAATTTTATATTACTTATGCAGTCAACTTTCACATTCATTTCATATTTGGTTGCTCCCATGCAGCACCCAAAAGCCTGTCTGTTTGTTCCATTTGAAGTTTGTCAGAGTGCAGCTAGATGTAGTCTTGGAGGCTGCATTTCTTTTAAAGCTTGAGTCTTTGCCTTCAAATAGATGATTTTAGTAATAAAATATAGGATGCATCATTACCTGTGACCTGTCTTAAGGTATTAATCATGTATCTTATGACTTCGAAGAGTTGAAGTCGTCTTTGTTCCAAGGTCCATAAAATGGGGCTTCTATTTATTTAACCAACCAGCTTTTCTGAGTTTTATCCCCTAAAAGTCCATGTTCAAGTGGAGGTGGCTGCACTGATCTGATTCCCAAATACTGTGTCCCCCACACCTCTCTCTCTCTCTCCCTCTCCTCATCTCTTATACATGCTGCATTTTTATCCTTTTGGCAGGTTGGTCAAGAACTTGGGGAGAAGAGCACTTTGGAAATGGGTATGGAATTATGAGGATGACTATATACAATGTCTCAATTTTTTATGCACTTCCTCAAAATGCTTTCCTGAGATGTTACTTCTCTATTCCATATTGCTAATTGGCTCAGCTTTTGCCTGTAACAGGAAAGTCCATAAGTATGGAAATAGCACAACCGGTGAGAGCTGGGATATTGTCGTAGATGAAGAAACTTATTATGAGTAAGTATATTCTTCTCAACAACCAACAAATCCTTTTGCATTTTTATCCATTGTCTACCCAACTATTTTTCTAGGCCATGGGTTTCTCCATGCTTTTTTGAGTATGGGAATTTCTACTTGGGTGATGATTTAGCCCTCACCAAAAGGTTCTTCAAGTTCCATATTAGAAAAAAAAAGCGACATTTTGGTCAAGCATTGCAATAAGTTGATATTGTCATTTCACTTAACTACAAGGCAATGCTTGTAAAAACTAAGTTTTGTTACGAATATGTTTGTTTGCTACTAAACTAAACAAAACAAATTGCTTCTTCATCCTTTCAAATCTGTTTTGCTACCAAACAAAACAATTGCTTCTTCACCCTTTCAAATCTCCTCCATTTTATGTATATTTGCATGACATTTTGCGGTGTTCTGTTACAGATCCTAGAATTAAAAACACATATTTCCAAAATTTGTGATATTAATTGAGCAGTTATTCACCAAAACTATAGTGATGGAGACGGTTAAGAAATAGAGAAGTTTGTTACATTTTCGTTGATTTATTTAGGAAAAGAAGTCGAGGTTGGTTACATTTTCTTTATAGAGCTATATTGCTTGTATTCATTTTGATATTATTATAATGTGTCTTTTATGAAGGGCCGATCCTCATTATGGATGGGCGGATGTAGTGGGAGATTCAAGCCAATTACTCTCAATTGAGCCTCGGGAGAGGCCCCCTGGTGTCTTCCCCAATCTAGACTTTGGTTCACCTCCACCATCGCCCCAATCTGATGATGACTCACCCGATGATTTGCCCTCCTCGGAATGAAGATATAACTTATAAGCATCATTGTTTATTTTGTTTAATTTTAGAGTAATCATGTTGTCATTCAGAGGAACTCCATTTATGAAAGATATATTGTAGATCAGTCATTTTATTCATTCTTTCCATCTTAATGACATTATCATTATTATTCCATTTTTTTCTTCTAGTACAAGCAAGAATGATTCAAAACCCAAAAATTCTAAACATAATTTGAACATTTATGATTTTCAGTTTAAGTCGGGCAACCAGTCGCTCCGACAATTTATAACACAATTCTATCAAATAAACCAAACTACCAAGCAGGTTGCCCCTTCAGATGTGGTCTTTCCCATTTTTACTAAAAAGACAAGGATCATACAGTGTCTTTCTCAATTATAGTTGCTCTAGCTAACTGCTCTAAGGAAGAGTTGGTTAAAGACTCAATAGTACATACTTACCATTTTAACTAATTGTATAGAAAAAATTATCAGTGTTTTTAAAAACGACTATCCTATTACCTACCAGGTCATTAGACCACTATTGCGATGTTCACTTCTCGAGCAAATACTTATTTTGTCATCCTGTTGCTTCTATATAAGTAAGTTGACAGCATCAATATAAATATGAAGGAAAGTGTATGTCTAACAACTGTAACGATTTTCCTGATCGAAAATATACAGATTTTCCTACTTCCTAGCAAACTCAATTTTGTATCTATGCAGCTAGATGTTGAATGGCTGCCCTCCCATTCCATTTGCTCACTTCTGATCATTTCTTTCCAGATTCTATTACAAGTCCAAACACCCACAAAATTTTCAAGATGTTGTCATACTATAGCCACTTTAAGTTCAACTCAGCCAGTATTGAGAAATATGCGCTTTTTACTGTTTCCGGTATCCGGGCTTTATTAGCAACTTTCGAATCCAGCAGCAGCTGCTTAAGGGGGTTATGATGAAAGAGTCAACAGGTAGTCAACACTGAACACTGCAGCTTCACTAATCTGATATAATTTCCTCTAACTCTGGATCCTCAAAGTTCAGAGTTTCATAGTCTGACATTGTTTCATTAAACATATCCTTATCAGTAAGATCATTCTGATCATCATCATCATCATTATCGTCGTCATTATCATTATCATCGACATCCCCCTCATCATTTGCTACAATTTTCTTGGTTGCATTATCCTTCCAAACTTTTCTAGATCCAAAATTTTTGTCTGCTTTGGCCACAGAATCTTCACATATGCATGTAGATGGATTCTCATGAAACCCGCCTCTACCAGGTCTAACCTCCTTCGGTTCTCCCATGAAGCCTTTCTGGAAAGTACGAACACTAGAAGCAAAAACATCCCAAGTCAAATTATTTCTGTTCATGAACACTCTGTAGAGTTTTTTAGCATTTGGACGAATGGTTGGTTTGTGCACAAAGTATCTCCTATAAGAAAGTGCAATGAAAGCTAATTAGCATGTGTAGATATCAATGAAAGCTAATTAGAAGTGAACAAAACATGTAAATGGTGTAGAGCATACCTTCGTCCGGCTAATATTTTAGCCATGTTACCATTGTTATTGGTGACAAATACATCGCTTTCATCGCAAACAATAAAATCAAGTGCAGCCATGCGAGAAGAAAACGAAGAAAATGGTTCTAATTCTTCCTTGGAAGCAATGGTTTCTTTTGAATGGAAATTAGGAAATAATGCTTTGAGAGGTGCCAATGTTTCTTCCCCTCCATATACTTCCCCAGATGCAACATAAATATGAACATCAGAACCATACCCCAACGCTCTTAGCATTAGACCAACTTCTTCCGGGGTTAACGGGCATTTTCCCTGCCTCCTGGCCCTATCAGGATTGCTTCTCTGCATATCAATATTCCTTATATTATTCATACTCTCTTCTTTAACCAGTTTTTTCATGCAAACATAGTTAGGTGGAAAATTCTCTATCAAATAACGCCTATTTACTTGGCATCTTGCAACAAGCAGGGTTAAAGACAGTTAAAATGTTAAAAAGCATTGCATATATTCATATAAAGAAAAATACTGATAGGTTTATATATAATGTGTCGTTATAACCAAAATTGATGCCATATGGTTTTGCCTATGTACTCAAGCATACAAATATATTTCTGCCTCCAGAATAAAATATAAGCAAAATTAACATACTTGTTTGGAATAAAATATAAGCAAATATCAACGACTTCTCTCCTATTTAATGATAATATCTCTAAACCCCTCATTTAATTAAACTTTCTATATTTCTAATTACCTAATTTATTAATCATGGAGGGTAATTTAAGCAATAGACTTAATATGTGTAATCTGATCAATTTTTGCTTATAATTCATTCCGTAGGGAGTAACTAATACTCCCTCCGGAATGAAAACTAATACTCCCTCTAAAATGAAATATAAGCATAAATAGTAATCGAAAAGTTGATATATCTAGTTAAAAATTAAGACTGGATACGTCAATTTTTCAGTTATCATTTTTGCTTATATTTCATTCTAGAATAGTAGTGAATAAGTGATTACATTTTTCAAATGTCTCCTAATAAATTATTGGTTGGTAGTAAAGTTTAACAAGTGAGCCTTACATGTAGTGTCTTCCACCTCCTCCTTATTGCGCCCAGTTCCTTTTGCTCCTTCTCTCCTCCACCATAGTCACATCCAGAAAATGCAAGCATATCAGGTTCAAATCTGTACCAGAAAAAGTGGGTCGAATTTAGAAACTACTCAATTGTTATCTGTTATTCTACCTAATAGCATTTCAAATGTGCAAGTGTAGAAGCCATTGCTTAAGATCAACAAGACCAAGTGCAATCAACCAAATTAAGCTTGTGATATGGACCTAGTCCAAAATATGAAGGTCTCTGAGTATGTTTCGAGTTTCTCAAAACTGTTTTTATTTGTTTTGCTCAAAATTCAGTTATATCACATAGTTTTTTTATCCTTAACTTCATTTAGTTCAAAAGTTTACATCATTACGCACACACGTGCACACATGTACACACACACAACCAGAACAAATAAAATTGAGCAGCTCTACTCCATCTTAGAGTATGTCCAATGAATAAAAACCAACAAAATAATCAGTAGAGTAGATGAACACCATAAACAGGTTAAGAAAACCATTTATCCCAAGGGTGAGGAAGGAGTAGTCCACTCCTCTCCTCTTACATAGGGTATAAATGTTTGGATTCTACTGGCAGGCCTTTTCTTTCCAAAGATGTCATCTTCAATGAGTCTAGATTTTCTAACTTTGATTAGTTTCCTAAGACTGTTTCCGAGCTAGAATCACTCTGGTTCCGGGCATACCTCCTCATAGGCAAATTTCTAATCATTTGTCTCCTTCACCAAGGGATCCTCCTTCCCCACCAGATTTGTCATTCACTTCACCTCACTCTATTGTATTGTACCCATTTCTAATTCTGTCCACACAGCTTCTCCCACAATTTGTGCATATTCCTGAATTCCTTCTAACTTTACTCCCCACCACCACCACACACACACAATATCCCTCTAGATCACCTAATATGTTATACATCCTATGTAAACCACAACAAAATCTGGCATCTATATATACTCAGTTTACAGCCTATTCTGCTTCTTACCCACATAGAACCATCCTCAGTGGATGGTAGTCATGAAGCCGGAAAATGAAGATCTTATGCATAATAATGCCTAGATATTGGTCCAGCAGTGAGAAAAGAATAAGCCTTCTCCCAGAGTTTCTAGATGTCCAACATATATTCCAAGCTTACAATAGCCCAAGTGTCAATTCCTCCCAAACTTACAAAATAGTTCCCCCTTCCAATAAAAAATATAATTTAATAATATTGGTTCAAATTCTTCAACCCAATGAGCTTTTTAAATTAATCACAATTTACCCAGTTGGGCTGATTAGTTTCAGCTACCTTATAGTTCCCTAGCTGTCATGCATGGCCACTTATCCAATTTGAATTATATTACATGTAAATGCTGTTAAACAAAATTGTGGTCCGCCATGAAACCCAACACTCATGAGCTTCATGAGTGTGCAAATAAAATGAATATCCTAGTGATACGCTTAACAAGCAAACGTAATGGGGATACCAGCATGAAAGGAAGAACCGAGCCCAGTTTAGACATGCATTTGTACACGAGCAAATTTTTACAACATGTTTGGATAATAATACTATTTATGTTTTAGTGGTAACCACATTGATGAATCTGATTGATAAGATTACCTGATCAAGTGAATTAAACAGGACAGACAAACAGATAACAAAGGGCAAAAATCAAACAGACTACCTCAAATGCAGTGCAATGTAATGCTTCCTTCTCATCCTCATCCGCTGGACCAATTTCTCGCCCATTTCTTGTATTGGGTCAGTAAATCTTAGAGCATGGTAATTAACTCTACATCTCAACTTCTGATACTCTGTATCCAACTTGTTTGCTAGCCTGTAGTCAAATTTGTTGAGCTGAACAGCCTGCCATATATAAATGAAGCAAAAATTAAATATTGTTCCTGCATATCAAACGTTCAAATAATTATTGATATATATTAATCTTACTAGATAAATTTATCAGATTTTGAGGCATCGATTACTTGTTTATTAAATCTAAAAAAGGACAGTTAGTACAGACTAGAACTTTCATGTCTTCCAAAATTTTCCTAAATAACTCTTGCAGGATCAAGCATACAAAACGTCCTATTTTGGATAACCAAAATCAGCCAATTTATAGAAACTAGGACTATAAGTGGATTAAATTTTGGGACTAGGTTTGAATATTTAATGATTGGGTAGGCTTTCTCAGTCATAGGATGGCTTTTGAGGCAAATCATGGGGAAAAAATATGGATCTGGATCTTGCAAATAGTCCAATTATAAGATCACATGGCAAATAAGTAGAAAAAATTCCGACATGGTTTTAAGTTTGAGGTAAAGGATGACTGGAGGAGAGATATCCTAGCTCAACTCAGAAGGTACTTCAGGCATCACACATCGGGGTTAAAATTCATTAGAAAACTAAGAGATTGGTAGCATAATGAAGAAAGCTAAAAACTCATTTTACTAAAGTAAATGCATCTAACCAATCTGAAATAGACTTAATATATAATATATATCACATAAAGATTTGGACTCTAGCCCTTAATATAAAAGCATCTAAAAACTTCTTACTTTTATGATATATCTTCCAAGCAATAAATAACAGTCAAACTGAGAGATGAATGCACCTCCTACTTAGCAGAGAGAACCATATAAGTTGTAAGCATCTAATCCATCTAAAGTAGACTTACTATAACATCTATCACATAAAGATTTGGAATCTAGTCCTTAGTATAAAAGCATTTTAAAACTTCCTACTATTAAGATATATATCTTCCAAGCAATAAATGAAAATCAAACTGAGAGATGAAGGCACCTCCTACTTAACAGAGACAATCTTATAAGTTGTACAACACAGTAGCAGTACTAGTAGTTTTGAGAAAGAAAAAAAACTTACGCGCTTTTTCACGAGGACAGGTAATATACGATTTATATAACATCTTTCATTACATTTCCTTGGAACACGCATGCTGTATGGAGACAATGATTTCCTACCCTTATGACTTGGGAGTTGCTTGATAATTTTGACATCATTTGATAGATACGAGGTAAACCAATCAACATCAAAGATCTCTGAGAAGTTACTGCAAAAGGTAAAGTATGACATTATATCACAAACTAAGATACATCACTGAGGATGATACACTTCAATACTTTAACAGCCAAGTCACATTATATTAGTGCAACTGGAGACACTGCGCAGAAATATATGTCCTCCAACTGACCTCGAATCTTTCCAGTAAGAACGTTGATCCAGTTTTGGAACAACCAGAGTAGCATTCAAAATTCGCGCAGCAACAACAGCATCTGTGATCTGTCAGTTGCATAAACAAAAAGATTGACACCGATATCTGAGTACGCATAATTTGCAAAATAATAACCGCCAACAACAAATACTATATAGAGCAGTATACTATCCTAATTTGCATTGTAACTAAACAGAAAAAGATTTACTGGTCTCCATACTCCAAATTTGCAGTAAACAATTAACTGAGACTTTTTCTTAAAACCAAACAGGTCGGATCTAAAAACATAAAGGATACATCTCTTCCACAGATGCAAGCAATAGGACTCTCAAACAAGATTTAAGACATCCTTGAGCAACAGAATGGAGAAAAATGTGCAAAGCACTAATGCTCCATAATTATTTTATTAATACGCGGCTCCAACTCCAATAAGTTTAGTCCCTTTTCTCATCAAATGCAACGTTACTTACTACATCAAGAACGTTCATTTCACATTTCACTTTCAATCAATTCAATCAGAACTATACTTTATAAAGTAAAAATAAAGCCAGATGTCAAATCTATCCTAGACTGTAACAGTATTAATGATAATGACAATAGTCCAGAGATTTACCCCAGTTCTTTGTTGATTCAAGCCTCCACTAGTTGCAATCAACAAATACCGATTCTGTCTAGTAATCACTTGAGCTTCTGCCATTGGAAAAGCATAGTTATCCGTCATTTTCACATATTCATATAAGCATAACCGAATCAAGTTTCAAACGAAAAAGTTTACATCACATCACTCGTGATTACTGAACCAACGAAGAAATACGCACTTGGAAACTTGCTGCTGCAATTACTGCAGCCGTAAAAGTGCTCCGAATTTCTAGAACTCCACACATCGCGATTCAACTTTCCTCCGTCGTTCTAATCGTTATCATTATTAAATCAAAAACAAAATCACACAAGCAAGGAATCAAGATCCAATAACAGAATCACGGAAACTACACAAAAACAAAATCCAGAGAAAAACCTAACCGGAACGCGGAACACAGGTTTTCCAATCACATCATTTGCTTGAGCGTTAAACTGCACAGTAATTTCAGACATAAGAAAATGAAAATCACGAAACAGTGATGAATTTATGATCAAATATCAGATAGAGTGAATGTTGAAAGAGTGAGTGAGATTACCGATGTGTAATGTCGTCTCCGGTGCATATGATCGGAATCGATGGGAGAAGGAGCTAAAAATGAAAGAAGAGCAAAGAGAAAAAGTAAAGCGGCGGCGACGGAAGAAATCATCGGAATCATAAGACGGAAGCGTTGGTAAAAGTGGTGGCGCCGCCGCTGAAATGCCATATTTCTTCTCCCCCTTAAACAGAATGGGAGGAGACACACGAATTTGATAAATGTATTATTATAATTTCATTTCATCTCCAGAATTCACGAATCATGAATCATATATTTTACTGATTATTTAAATTTATAATATAATATAATATAAAATTAAAAATAAAATCGGTTGAGGTTGTAGCAGAGGAATGCGTTATGTGTTTAAATCTGTTATTAGTATCGGAAAGTGATTATTGATGGATAGTGTGTGTGTGTGTATCTGGGGTGGGTGGGTGATACAAATAATACAAATATTATAAAAAAACAGAGAGAGTCTGAATAAGGGAAGTTGCTGGGCTGGCTGTCACTAACTACTAGCAGATGAGATGGTTTTATTGCTTTTCACTCTAATTAAGCATCGCCTCCGTTGCGTTGCGTTCTGTATTGTATTGCCATAGTTTTGTTTTGTTATTTTGGAAATTCGATTCATTCCCTTGCACGTGGGCTCTCGTGCTATCTTTCTGTTTCGTGTTTTTCATTAACAAATGCGCGTACAGTACACTTTCGGTTCATCGAAATTTGAGGTTTGTTTTTTATGCTGGATATTATCATTTTTTTTTACGTCGGTACTAGTATTATCATTGTACTAATTATGTAGAAAAATAAAATTTCCTAAAAATGATAAAGAAAAAATAAAATAAATTTATTAAATAGTAGTAGTATTAGAGAAAAAATATACATTATCAGTTGTAAATTAGTTTTATATTGATCTTTAATAAAAATATAATATGTGTTAGTTATTTTTAAAAAATAATTATTAAATAAATTTATATGGTAAAATGATGGATTATTATTAGGTGGTAGATGTAAAATAACTATCTTACAATATATATAGTTATCAAACTTATAATATTATGAGTGTCAAAATATATATTTTTGTTTATAATTGAATCTTTTGTTTTTTGACAAAAAATTTACTTTCATTTAAATATTTCAATCAAATTGACTATGAATTAAGACATTTTTCATCCATAGATTGAAATGAATAATAAAGTAAAAAATACGTTAACGACTTGTTTAAATATTTCAGAAGTTGATAAAAAATTATATAATAAAAAACTTAATCTTAATAATTAAATTAATTTTTTAAGTACATAGTCAACGTTCAAGAACAATGCAAGATTCACAGTTTTTAATCTCATCCACATTTTTTAAAAAATATTTGCTAGTGTTTCCTCATCGATTATAAGTGATATTTGACATGACCGATTCAATTATGTGTTGACAAATCATACGTAAGGGTGAGAGCGTGATGAATTTGGTGATAACTTTCATAAATCTCTTACTCGAGATAAGGTATTAATTAAATAAGTCATTTTCAGACATTTCAACAAATTTCAAACAATAAAACAGTGCAATGAGACGTGAAACAAAAACGTACAACTAAGACAGGAACAAAATAAAAGTTGCACTCGAACAACTAAATCACGAAACAAAACCAAAGAAAAAAATAAAATATATGTAAAAAACGGCTTATTTTAGTCAAATGAGAGGGAAAAAAAAAGAGTTGCAGGGATAGTTTCAAGTCCAAAATGACTTCAAACCATCTTTCTCCTACAGACAAAAAAGTAATAAGGGTTAGGGAAAAAAAAAGGTGGATAATAATTGAGTTTAGAGGAGGTTGTAGTAGTATTAGTATTACTATAAGGGCTTAATATTAGTAGTAATTATCCTAATGTTTGGGAGTTTCGAGAATAGGAAAAGAGATGACTTTGAAGGGGGTTAAAATAGAAAAATAGATAGAAATTTTTTACATTATTTAAAATAATGATTAATAGATAATGATCTTAAAATATTTATGATTAATATATTATTAATTTATAGAATATTATAATAAAGTAAAAATGATTTGAATAATTAATCTATATCCTCGAAAGTCTTCCCACGATATAATTTCTCAGTTCTTTTAAATTATGAAAATTTTGTTTTACAAAGAAAAATAAACTCCTCTAAAACTCTCCTTTCTCCAAGTTCATTTTTTCCTTTTATTTCTTCCTTCTTTTATTCCAAATTCTTTTTCTCCTCTACCTTTCTAAACTTTATCTAAACTTTATTTAGTTGGAGGGAAGGAGAACGAAATAGAAGTTAAAAAACATGTGTTTAATTCTATTTTTAAGAGAGAGAGATAATCAGTATAATTTATAAATCATTTAAAAATACTTCTCATTCCTTGAAACAAATATAATGATGATTAAAAATTTTTATGTTTCATTTTTCTTTTTTTTTTTTTACACGAGTTCCTATTTCTTTTAAGATGGTTAAAATTTATTGTTTTTCTCATTTAGAACTTTTGGAAAAAGGGAAGAAAATTCAAAAAAAATTTATGAGACTAACAATTATTCTGCAAACACCTATACACATGTATGTTGTTATCTAACTATATCGTAATTAAGAGAAATTAGATCTTGCAAAATAGATAGTTTTTCATAACGTAACAAATTAATTATAATTGCAAAGATAAAAAAAATCTTTAAATAAAAAGAAATTTTTGAGTTTTTTTCCATAAAAATATTATTTTCATAGATGATTTAAGAAAAAAAATTTACTATGGTAGACAACATAAAATAGTTTCTTTTTAAACAAAAATCTCTAAAAATAATCACTAAAATTATAAAATGTTAAAACTATGTTTTTCATAAAGTGTAACAAACGAAATCTTAGTGTGATTGTGTCTCGAAAAGATTATCTTTCCATGAAATTTGTAGGAAAAAATCTAACTATGTAATGTTCATTTCAAGATTATGGTTTTCTTTTTTGTCGTTTTGCTTTAGATTTCTCTAATGTGATTCTTTTTGAGGTTTGGATTTCTAGATGCCCATAGTTTTTCTTGTGAGTATTTGCTCCTATTATTCATCAATATATGTAGTGATAATATAATTTTTTAAGCATGCACTCATTTATATTTCTCTATTGTGTATATGTGACAATTAAACGTATATGTCCCATTTATTTTCACTTTAAGAGAATATTTCAAATTTCTTCTAATGAATAAATATTATTTTTAATAAAAAAAAAGAATTTTAATTTGCACTTTATATATGTACACTTTCACGATCCGTCAAAAAATATGAGTCATGTTTTTAATTTTTACTATTGAATTTTACAAACTTTTATTTTTAAACATACATTTTTACATTTAAGATGTTAAATTCAGCTTATTAAATAAGTCGTCGAAATTTATTGGAACAATTCTTAATTACTCATTTTAGTAAAGGAAGAGATGAGTAAATATTGTAGATTTAAATTATTTGTTAGAAGATGCACTAGTTGAAAATATTTTTAATTTATATTTAATTTTATTGTTTTCTTTTACTTTTTTTTAGAGTATTTTAATATATATTTTTAATATTTTCTCAAGAGAATGTGGTGTTTTAGAGTCGAGAAGTATTTGATAGAAGCTAACGTATTGCAAAAAATCTACACAATAGCAAGTGCTATTTTCTGAAATTTATTAATCAAGGACCATTGTTTTTTTTTCTGATTTTTTAATTTATTTTTGTACTGTAATTGTATTTTTAAATTTTTGTATTGTTTTCCAACATGCAGAAGAGAGAAAACGAGGGAGAAAGAATATAGCATGATACATTTATAATTAAATTATAAAATTTTATTTTTTTTTTATTTTAACCATTTTAAGATTATAAATAAGTTAAATGGGGTTAACATTAGTTTACCCCTCTTCAAAAATATTTTTTCGCATGTAGGATAGAAATTTCATTTTGCTATTTGAAATTGTAATACTGATAATCTTCAAATTAGTAAAATACCATCTTAGATATCTAAAAGAACATTTTTCAGTTTCTCCACCAAACTCTTTTTCAAAAATATTCATTAAAATCATTTAAAAAATATCTTAAATAGTTTTGTATTACATCTAGACAAATATAAGCCCTTCAACATTATAGTTTAAATTCAAAACAAAAGACTAAATTGACTCATTAACATTATTCTACTTAAGAGAATAAATTATTGTTTTGTAAAATTAAAAAACTAAATTACTATGCCCAAATAAAAACTAAGTTACTCAACCTTATAATTTAAAGGATGTAATAGTACTCTTTAAAAAAAGATAGATTTTTTCTAGTTAATCCCCGAAAATATTTAGCTACACTCCTAAAACATTTTTCAATTTATCTTAATGCCTAAATTACTACCACTATTGAATGTGGAAATCTCATTGTTCACCTCTTGACTTTCTTTCTACAAACATCCATTAAAAGTAAACAAATTTGAGGAAAAATTGAGGATTGTAGTACAATGTCTTCCATTAAGTGGTTTTATTGATTTTTGACGCTTGAAGTTTTTTTGCGTTTGAGAATTATACACGAATTAAATCTACATACATAAAAAAGATTGTTTCAACACATGTATGAAATTTAAGTCATTTTTTTTAATTATACACGAACTAAGTTCATATTCATTTCACATAGATGTAAGTGAAAATAAAACCTATAAAATTTGGAGAATAAATAATAGAAAAAAAAATTTATACTTAAAAATGAGCAGAATATAAAGATAAAGTAAAACCTATAAAATTTGGAGAATAAATAATAGAAAAAAAAAATTATACTTAAAAATGAGCAGAATATAAAGATAAAGTAAAAGTTTCGTGAATTCAAATGAAAAGATAATTATATAAATATTTGATACGTTGAAACATACGTTTGAATACAATATACACCATTTTTTATATATTTAGTGTGAATTTCATTACTATATTTTTTAGAACAGAATAAAAAAGACATAAAATATAAAAGTGAGACGAAAGAAAAGAAAGAAGAGAAAGAAATAAAAAAGAAAATAAATTAAATGTGTAATTTAACATTAATAGAATTTGAATTAAGTGCATAGCTACTCAAAAGTGTTTGATTTTAATCAAACATTAAAATCTTTATTTATTTAATATAAAATTATAAGTTTAAAATATAAATCATCCGATAAATAAAAAAAAAAAAAGAAAAACAAATTGTTCCTTCCTTCCATTCCACATTTCCACTGAGTCACATTCTAAAGTGTGGTTATTTAACCGTAGGTGGCACGTGGTAAACACATGTGAAGCTCATCCATCCATCCCTGTCTGTGAAGTGGGAAGCAGAACAAGTCCGCACCAGTTGGAAATTCCAAAGCGAAACTCTGAAATAGTGTATTCGTACACTACACAACCGTCGTATATACCCTCATAACCGTAGCGGAAAAAATTAGTGTTTGATGATGTATTTGTTGACAGCAAAACCCTCTTTCAGACCTCAATTAATATTATCATCTTCTTTTTCAACTTCTACTTCGTCATCTTCAATTTCTCGAGTTTCTTTTCGAACTTTTTCATTCTCATCAATTACGTTTCCCAGAAATTTAAACTATAAAGGAAGACTTAGTTTCAAAGTTGAAGCATCCACAAATGACACTCCCAACTCTGCTTCTGATTCTAAACCCCCTAACGGCACTCTGGTACTACTTCTTCCTCTTTCAATTTTACCCCAATATATGTTTTTTTTTTTATTTTTTAATTTCAATTTTTTTAATGTTATATATTTTATTATCAATTTTTTTATGTATAAAATTCGACCTTTGTCTTGTGAATGGAATTCCCTTGGAATAGGGAAAGTGTGACACTTGATGATTGTACTTCATTATTGATTTGTTACCTGGAAATGCTATTGAAGCTGAACATATGAAATTCTAAGGAGAAGTGTGTTTTGTATAACCAAATTTAAAAAACTTTCACAACAATTTGTTGAGTGGTTATTGCAAATCAAATAGGTGTTGAAACTCATTAGCCACTAACGTAATATGATTAACCGTGAATTTGGATGCGGTTAACAATAACTCCGGTGTACAACTGCATGTAGATTTGAAATTTGAACACCTTAGATTGTTGTTGTGTACAGCATTGTTAATCACCTCCAAATTTGTGATTCATGAAGTTACGTGATGGTTAACAAGTTTTGACTGTGTTAACCACCTACTCGCTCTAGTCTCAAATATAAGAGAAAGTGAGTCTAGAAAAATGAATGTTTTCGGTCCAAATTTTGAACTAAATACATCAGCTTTTGTTGACCTAACTTTCTATGATATTCAAGGCTAGAGGGAGTAGATTGTTGTCATAAAAGTTGTCTAATTTTAGTTGTTCGAATGACACTACTGAATCCTAAGTTTCTTCAACATTAAAGTAGGATCTACTAGTATTATATTTTTGTCTGTCTATCTGATTGTGTTCCTGATTAGTGATTAATTATACATTTTGAAATCACCAGTCAAAGAGCAGGCGAGAAATCTTACAGGACTATGTCAAGAATGTGCAGCCGGAAATTATGGAATTGTTTGTGAAAAGAGCACCTCAACAGGTATGGTGTTGTGTTGTCTTTTTATGAAACATCGAGTGACACAATTAATTGATTACCATGTACAAGTGGCTATTGGTTTTTCATGCAATACTCTTAGTAAATGGGATTTCAATTTGGTGATTAGGTTGTGGATGCAATGCGACAGACAGTGACAAATATGATTGGAACGCTGCCCCCTCAATTTTTTTCTATAACAATTGCCACGGTAAGTGATTGAATGATAAGCAGTTTCTACAAGTTGGTTATGTTTAGATGGAAGGGTGGATAGTTAAACTCTTGGTTGCTTTGATGAAGTTTATCTGTGAAGTGGGGGAGTTTGTTATACCTGATGATGTTCAAGTCCCTGTAATTTGTCTTTTCAATTACTACACCCCTTTATATGGTTGGTACAGTCATATTTGTTTTTAACTATTTAATAAATCCTCAAAATTTATAATTTCAAAGAATTCTTTTTTTTCAAAATTATACTTATTACCTTTGCTTCCGTTGCTGTTTCCTAGATTTCGTGGTAGTTAGCCTCAATTTCAAAGCCTTTTGTATACTCCACCTCTTACTATACTTGTTTTAATTTATTGACAAACATTATTAATATCGTTGAATAAGAGAAAAACAGCGAAAAGTACCAAAAAGGTCGTGCACACGGTGTCAGTAGCAAAAGTGTTCAGATTGGCCTGGGAGCAGTGGTGTTGGAAGCACTGGGAAGAATCGACCACCACACGGGAAAGATTGCCGAGAACGGCACACGCCAGCGGAAGGGATTGCACTGAAGCTTTATGACGCGCGTGAGGGAGTGTTTAGGGTTGGGTCTTGAGGTGTGGGTCCACTGGGTGATCACGGTTTTAGGGTTGCCCCAATCAAGCTCTAATACCATATTGAATGAGAGAAAACAAAGGAATTTACTGTGAAACCGCGTGTTTCAACAACACAATGAAGCCGATTTTACATAAGCTCAAGACAATAAATACAATTAGTAAAAAAAAAAAGACAATAAATACAAAATAAATATAGAAGATATTATTTCTATTTACATGATATGATACAATATGATTTGCCTATATACAATATTCCTAAACAATATCATAATATATTTTTTCCAATTGGTAAAACATCATTAAGCCATGTAGCTGGGTTGAATCACAGTTCTTTTTGTTTTATACTTTATGCTTCTTACTTATTTTCGTGGGAACCATTTGGTTTATTATTCAGGTAGCTGAAAACCTTGCACAGCTTATGTATAGCGTCATGATGACTGGATACATGTTTAGGAATGCACAATACCGTTTGGAACTACAAGAAAGTTTGGAACAAGTTGCCCTTCCTGATGTGCAAGATAAAAAGGTAACATCATTTCTCTTCCTTGTCGGAACTATGTGGTTCAGAAGTATTATTGAAGTGTTTGGATATCTCGAATGGTGTGTGTGACTCATTCTGGTGGCCATATGACGTGTTCAGATCTTTTGGTCCAGTTGATTATATCCTTTACTACCACTGACTATTTCTTTGGTGTGGCGTGGGCTAGCAGAAAAGAAATTAAATTGTTGATTTGATGGGTAGATTAGTTTCAGACCTACGAATGAAGAGTATTAACTATTAAGTCTTGAGAATTTGGTATTAAAAAAACTACTTTGCTGGTTCAAATGGTCATGACATTTTTCTTTGGAGAATTACTTCATGATTCATAAAACCATATAAATGCTTTAGTCTGTGTGTTCTTTAATTTATACTCGTAAAATGTTGCAGGATGTTCCAGACTATGCACCTGGGACACAAAAGAATGTTTCGGGTGAAGTCATTCGGTGGAACAACATTTCCGGACCTGAGAAAATAGATGCCAAAAAGTACATTGAAATACTCGAAGCGGAGATTGAGGAGCTGAACCGTCAAGTTGGAAGACAATCTAGCAATGCACAAAATGAACTGCTGGAATACCTAAAATCTCTCGAGCCTCGAAATTTGAAGGTTGATTCTAATTTTCTTTGTCACTATAAAATGCTTGTTTTCTTTTGTCCAGCTGATGGGTGTTGTCTGCTTAACATACACTTCTCTGTGCTGATCTATACTGTAGCTTTTACTGTGATTAATTCTGAAAATATGGACTAACGCAAAATTTATTATCCGATGAGCATTGATTTCTGCATTTGATGAACTTGAACCAGTATGTTGAGTATCTGGAGTTGTCTTTCTGTTCAGCACTATGTATTAGTATGGTGTTACTGTACTCACGACAATTATATATCCACAGTTTTAAATTTTCTAGAGTAGGTGCTCTATGGATTGCGGTATTTGCTTCTATAACTTGACTTTCACGTCCTAATCTTTAAACTTGGGTTTTACTCTCATTCTGTGGTTAGAATTTAGGAGCATTATTTATTGAAATATGACAAGTATGTGCTATAGTAACCCTCCTTTTTTCATGTAGGATTTAACCAGTAGTGCTGGGGAAGACGTTGTGCTTGCAATGAATACATTCATAAAGCGTCTACTGGCTGTTGCAGATCCCAGTCAAATGAAGGTTTGCCTCAACAATATCTCTAATTCCAAATCTATATTTCTCTATGTCCTATTATTAAAGGAGATTTCATTCCACCCTGCCCTTGTCATCTGTCAAAGTCGACTTTTTCAAATTATTATTTCCCTGCTTGCAATAACTATTTGGGTTAATATTGGAGTTGTTTTCTGTTTAGGGAGCGGGGGTGTTTTAAGTGTTTAACATGGAAGATAAAACTCACTTCGTTGTTGTTTTGAGTACACAAGACTGAACTCTTATTACCTGACTAGAAAGTTGATGTAGAACACACATTTGGAAGAAACGCTATTAATCAATACTGACTTAACGATAAATTATATATCACTTTGAATAATTGAACTTGTAGCTTGTGCTCTTTAACTGTGTGAATTAAGTTTAAAGCTTACCGAGGTAAGATTTCCTGTGTCCTGCCTGTTAAATTGGTTGTGTGATACTGATAGGAACTGTATCTTTGTACATTATGGACTGCAAAACTTTGTAGACATAGTAGGTAAATTATATTTTCATTTATGTAAACTAAGGCAGACACTACTAGATTTCTTCAAATTGATTCGTGGGCTTATGTGTGATTTTTGAGGGATTAACAACCTTCTCTTTGCTTGCTATTAGTATCATTTCTGATCGTAGTTTAACTTCTTTCAATTCTGATATTTTTATAGACAAGTGTGACTGAGACTAGTGCATCTGAACTTGCCAAACTGCTGTATTGGTTGATGGTGGTTGGGTACAGCATTCGGAACATTGAGGTTCGTTATGACATGGAAAGAGTACTCGGAATGCCTCCAAAGCTGGCTGAGTTGCCGCCAGGTGAAAATGTTTAAGCAGCATTGATAAAGTCGGCAATCGAAATACTATTGTCCCGAAGTTGGAGCCAAGTGCCCTAATTAGATTTTGCACTTTTTTATTGATTGGCTAAAGGCTTAGTAGTGACATAAAGAAAAAGGCTGCATTTTTAGAGTCCCCAAACTATTGGCCTCCTAATAGTTAAAGTGATGGACCATCCTTTTTTTCCTCTGGGTAGAATGGAACTTTTATTCCAAGTTATACCGACAAGATATCAAAATTGATTCCTGAAGATGTATTATCCTTTGATTTATTTGTAACTTATTTGACAGCCTAAAACTATGGTGAATTATTTATTTAATTACAGAAAAGATTGTTGGTTCGTTTTATAGTTGCTTTTTTACATGGTTGTGAACTTCTTAGTAGATCGCTCTTACACGCGAAAGGGCCTATCTTATTTACTGTTTTGGAAAAGTATGGCGTGAATATTTTCCTCCTATCTTTCTTTTGGGACAATGATTGTCTCACATTGCCCAAATGGGCAATGGGCAATGTAAAAGAAACAGAAGGAAAGAGTGTAAAAGAAAATGAAAGAGAAAGGAGTAAGTAATGATTTTGTTTATGTTGTTAGAAAATCCCAAATAGACTCATCTTTGGATCATTAACTAGGCGTACTTACGGAACACTAGTATAAGCATGTGGAAAATTATATACAGGCATTAAATATAAGATGATGATTCTCTTTGACAATTTTTATTCATTTAAGGCTTATTTTCAATTTTTAACTACATTAATTGTTTTTATACTTTTTTTATCAAATAATTAATTCTTTAACATTATTTTTTACATTTTTTTCAGCAACCAATAATAAATTTTATAAGTGTTATGATGAATGTCATATTTGAGACGGTTTCCAAGCACACGTGGCATGTTAAAAGAATGTGGTCATCATCAAAGAAAATATAATACTTTATTTTGTTGTTACAACTCTCATTAACTCTCATGTGTAAGAGAAAAGTCAATATGATTACTCATAATTGAGCATAAGTGATCATCAATATTGCTTGCACTCATTTTTATATTGATATCACAACATTATTATTCATCACTTGATTTTTAATGAAATGCATTAAAAATTTATTGTAATAATAAATTTTCTGATTACCAAACTTTAAAGGATCTAGATTTGTTGCAGTAGATGGTCACTATATTCACCCAGTCGACATCAATAACAGTTCAATTTTAATCAAGTCAGTTCAAATTTAAACTCTATTTTACATTAAAGCATTAAAATTTGCTTTTTTTTGGGACAATCCGATAAAATGATTGGATGATCATCAATATTCTTGACTACTGGGGAGACTGACTGTAGTCAACCCAAATTCCAATTTGAATGGTTTAAATTATAAGGTCCAGGTCTCAGGGTGCTTATTCACCTGTTATCTCTTGCGATTAGAAGCTCTTCAATTATATATTTGATCCTAACTAAGTCATCTCTTCCTGCACTCTTAAATGTTTTACAAATTTGGACGCCACAGTAATCGCAAACTAGACAAACCAACAACTAACTTCAAACTCATTCCTGCTCCAGTTTTTTTGCCAACAGCAAGACATTTAATAAATGTGGAACATTTCATAAAAGTAGCCTCAACTGAAACAAGTTCATGTCATAAAATATATATGAATCTTAATGTGAATATCTACTAAACAGTATTTCGGTATGCAAATACCCAGAATAAATTAAATAAATTTTACTACAAAATTTGATATCTGTTGATGTATCTTCTTCTCTAACATGTGTGCACATCGGCAAGGAGTTCTGGCCATTACTTTTTTAAAGTAAAAAAAAAAAAAGGCCACTAAACTGGATCCTTCGTACAAGGAAGTCAATCTGAACCAGAGCTTCATTCCCAATGAATATACAATTGGCTTTCAACTGAATTCCTTGATCAATAACAGAATTCAACTGCCATCCCATCAAAAATCTAATAAAGGAAAAAGACGACTTGGCCTCTTCGGAAAGGCACGTTTGTATAAATTCAAACATACAGTATCACGCTGCTCAAGAACCCCATTGAGAAGACACTTCATTGCTCCTGAACAACAATAAACAGAATACAATCAATGTCCAACATTTATTTGAATGCTAATGAGTACAACAATATGAACCCAAAAAACAACAAAAAAAGACAAACTTAACACATGGACAAGGCCGTTAATCCACAAAATTATAAGTGATTGCCATTAGTCCTGTAAAATTAATTTTTATATTTATCAACCAACAGAATCCGAAGGAAATCATTTATCGGCCTTTTCTTCTTTCATTCACCACCCACCTCTTTCCTTTTCGTTAGTAACACTCACCAATGTATTTCCAATAGTGAAGTACAAATAGACATTGTTTATAACAAAACTCTCACGTATGATACAATTGTGTTTCCAATAGTGAAGTAAATTTACTCTTGCAAACAATCATTGCAATCAATATTAATTATGGGACAGATCCGATAATTGTATTTTATCGTTTAAGCACAAAAATACCATGAGGTAAGAGGTAGTAAATTCAATTTGATGGCATAGCAAAATTAATATGAAACTGGCCTTTTCCAGGATAGAAAATAATGAAAACCACAAAAACAAGTCATGATAAGAATCGTGGAAAGAACAAGTCCATCATTAATGGAGCAATAAATAATCAGTTTCTCCCTAAAATGAGTAGCTGCCTGAATGTTATGGTGCAGTAAGGGTTCCGAACATAACATACCATGTGTACCAACAGGTTCTTTAATTCGGCCACGAAGACCGCGTTTGGTATAAAGCTCTACAGGCTGCAATTACCACCCACATTAAGAAATCATGTTAAGGTGATTATCAAAAAAAAAGTTAGGGTGATAATTGAGAATAAATTTCAAAGAATAAGCTCTTTCAATACTCTGCTAATCATCAACATAAAATCTAATGATTTCAGAAATTGGGCGACATTTTGTTCTTACCTTGAACCATTTAACATCCTCTGGATTATAAAACATGTGTTTTACAGAAGCTTTACGTTTTGATACTCTTTGGGGGTAGCTGCACCACAAAATGTTCAAAAACTTATAATTAGCGTAACATTTATATTGTCGATTATCATAAATGTCACATTAATTTCCCAAATTCAGTATTGCAAAGATGTCGCGAAGACATGAACCTAAAATATTATAGAACCAATAAGTAATATGCAAGGTTCTTTTGCTGGTGTTATAGAGTTTCAGAAAATAGCAGAAAGAGAAAGAACAAGGACTGAGTTGTCATTATGGTTTTCATGATTCGGTTCAGATAAGTAAAATCTAAATAGTAATCCTTGTTTTATACTCCCTCCAGTCTTAAATACAAGCAAAAAGTCAAATTAAGACCAGGGGGAGTATAATACAAGAATCCAAATTCTAATTGAAAATAGGGAAACAAATCAATACTATAACTAATAAATATGGAAACTAATGTCAACACATAAACTAAAATACTGTAAGATAATATTGAGACATAATGAAATATTTTATTATCTAAAAGTTTTCAATTGATGGGTCTTGGCAAAATTAAAGAAACATACCCTGTCAAAATTACACGCTTAAGAATTATCCTATCTGGATCAACAGTTTTCAGGGAACCAACAGCAGCCACTGCTGGTGCGGCATCCTCTCCAACTCTCTTTAGGACTATTGTAGGAAGAGGTGGAAGTGAAATTGGTGCATAAATTGTAGCAACTGAAAAGCGTCCAGCATGGAGAAACCTCTCCATCTTGTTCTTGTTTGTGTTTATGAACTCACTAGAGAAAGTTGGTCTGCCGACAAATTGCCGAAACCCAACATGAAATATTAACTCTTCCTTGGATTTGATGGGTGCATCATATGTTTCGTGCTTCTTCACGCTACAAAACACAAGTGACTTAGGTCATGACACATCTTTTGAATATTCAAAGAGAACCATTTTTGATGAGAGGACACCAAAAAGCACCAATAACAAATATGGTAAAATAATACAGCACATACACACCTGAAATGAAGGACGGATAATTTTGACTCTTCTTTCATTAGGCCACATGCTGTAACTGGGGTTGTATTTGCAAGCATACATAGCTTCAAAGCAACAGCACTGGGCACTTCCTTGATATGTAGCCTAACATATGAGCCAACTGGAATACAGTCTTCTCTGTTTTCTTCATTCAATTCTAAAGCTTTAGCAAGAACATACTTTTGTAATCTTTTGAAATTACCAAACTCAAAAATTTTGGCATAATCTTGGGGTAGAGATTCCTGATATTAATAGAAATGTCAGATAATTTTTTTTAGTAGCAAAGCAATGTCTCAATATAAAGAATCTCCAAAAGACATCATACTTTAGGATCCCATGACGAAGTCCTAAAGGACTTGAGTCCCCTATATTTTGCAAACCGCTTCCTAGCAGGAACATCCAATGGTGTATCCACTTCATCAGGAAACTCTACAACAACAAATGGCAAGCAACAAATCAAAAAAGAATATCATCATATCAGCAATACGGCGAAATTCCCCACAAAGTGCAAAACGCAGGACAAGCAATAGAAAGTAGAAACCAAAAAAAGGTTTACATACAACTTTAGACAATCAGACTAAACTTTCCTGCCTTTTTTGAAAAAGGGCAAGGTTTATGTGACATATATGTTGTGATAACTTCCAAGAACATAAAAGAGAAAATACCTTCATCTGCACCATGTGCTTCTTTAAGTTCCTTAAGTTCGTCTTGTATCTTCTCTCTAGTCATGTTATCTACTTCCTGTAATCCCAAAAAAGTGATCATGCATTAAGGGATCATGATCCACCGACACCAAGAAATCAAAATAAATATTGCATGACATTAATCCCAGTGTTTACTAAGAGAGAAGAGTGTCTTAAAACTAATGAATAAAATACTTTTCAGGTAAACAGAATTATCCACCATGTTTGGAAGGAAAAAATGGGCAAATAATAATTTATTTTCATAAGCTCAGGCACGCGACCAACAACCCAAAATAGATTAATCCAAAGATGCAATGTAAGATCTACATGATTAGTTATAAAATGAACATTTGGATTTGTCCAAATTATTTTCTAGTCTTGCACCAGAACCAATTAACCAGAAAGGGGCCAGAATTATCATAATCCTAGTCCTAAACAAATTTGAAACACTATAAACACGTAACTCACAAAAATAACTGAATATTTATTATACAGCATAGGCAGAATTGATTGATAAAGCAGCAATGTCCAATGCTAACAGTGTTCAAATAGCAGGGAAAAAACAAAATGTCAAGAGACTTCCAATGAGACCAAAGATCAAAGGATAAATATTTAGTATTGCAATTTGCAAGTTATTAACTAGCTCACCATCATCACTGAATCATTGTCAGTTTCTTCCTCAGAATCTCCGAATCTTAGTGAAGCTTCATCGCCATCAAGATCTAAATACATATTTCCCTCTTGCCCTGGAAACTCATCTTCTATTTCATCCAACGCCATACCATCATCCTCATTGTCACAATCCAACTCCTCTTCATCAGATTCATCATTAAACCACGCAGCCTGAAAATAATAATAAAAAGCAGATACCTATTATTTCTACACTAGATTCTTGGTAAGCAGAAATGGGAAAAAATATAAGAATAATGAAAGCATAAGGGCGGCCAAAAAACAATCAGAAATAAGTGAATCTAGAACACAAGTACATACTAAGCATAAAAAAACAGATACATACCTGGTATTCTGAAGTACCAGCGGGAAGCTTTCTCTTTCTTATCTTTTTTTGCTTTTGATCTTCATCAGCCCTTGTTATTTCAGCCTCTGTTGGCCATGTCTGGCAAAATGTAATAATATCATACCCAAAACAATAAACAAAAGAATCTTGCAAATAAATACAGGATTTTCATATAGTGAACCCGCTAATTTGAGAACGCACAATTTTGGGGGGAAGGGGGGCCGAGTCTAGGCTAAAAAATAGTGAAATCAGCCAATAGGCAACATCTGATTGAAATATAGGCTGATCATCAGAACTTATTCTGTCATACTATAAAAATTAAAATTAGAAAATACTCTAATGGAACAATTAAAATGATATCAATTAAGAAATAATGAATATTGAAGCTCATAAATCAAATATTACATTTTACAAATGGTAATAGTAGAAATAGGTTTCATTATCTACCTGCTCTCCAGCAAGAGGATCAGGTTCATTCTCGACTTCTAAAGGTTCCTTGTTTTTAGGATCTGGAACCAGAGTACGAATGACCTACAATATTAAAAGGTTGGAAATATGAGGAAAAAGTAAATGTGTAATATAAATAAATGGTTTGAGATTAAATGAGTACAGAAGTTGTCAAAAAAATCTTAAATGAGTAAAAAATATTATACTGTCCAAGTGTTGCATGAAAATCAGTTTTGGAATTTCAGTATCTAAAATTTAAGAGGGGAATGTGTTGGTTTTTTTTAGATTGGTGAAAAACAGTCCTTTGAGAGTTCATGAATTGGTTTAGAAAACTAGGTAAAACTCGATACCTCCACATCATGTGTTTCATCTGAATCCATTAGGTGCTGGTTTTTCCTTGAATTCAAAGGAAAGGGATCCTTAAGAACTTCAATTTTGCATAGTTGGAAATCTCCTGCACCTGATACATGAACCTGAGCAAACAAAATGTCAGACAACCAACAACTAAATACAACTATAATTTATTCCATGACCTTGCTGATTAGTGATTACCAGTTGATTCACAGAGAGGTTATGGGCACGAAGGTAACCACTGAGAAAAAGGGTGCATTTTTCAGAATCGCCATCATATACTGCATCAACCTGTAATTTTGAGTGGTAATCATGATAAGCTCAATATGAGAAACTATATGTAAATTGAATATCATTTTAGAAAGGTGAATATGATCATTAATTCTTCTCGCGATAAATTTTAAAAATATATTCTTCAGATTGCTTAGTGCTACGAAGTTTCAAATATTAATAAATCATCTCAGAAAACATGATTAATACCAACGTTACTAGACTGTTAATCTGGAAGTTCAGAATTGGATCAGCATGAAATCAAACCTTGTGAGATATGAGATAAGATCGTCGAGCTCTCCAATGAGGAGTTTTAAGCCTTTGCTCTTTAAAGAGCCATAAAAACTGCATAATGATGGAAGAAGTGAAAGGCTTAGACAATTAAATTGGACATAAATGAATGATAAATTCAGCAGGTGCAGTCAGAATTATCAACCAACGATGGATGAGATAATTACCTTTTGCAGATCATCCTTTGTATCAGCTGGATAAAATTTACAGTCCTCTGGAAATTCAGAGGCAAGACTAGATGTGCAAATCTTCTTTATTTCATTTCTTTGTTTTAGCTCAGTCGGCAGATCCTGAAAGCATAACATGGAAAATCCACGTAAATGATCAAATCTCAATTTCTTCATGAAATGATAGTGAGATCATCATATAAATAAGAGTTATGCTAACAAGCGTCCTTTGTTGAGGAATCGAAAAAGGAATTAAAAAAGTTTCACATAAAAAAAAAAAACCACTTTTTCAAATTTCAAAGCATTAAATGCAAAACTTCCAAAGTTCAATTTCTTTTTTTCATTCCTTAACAAGTGCCCTGGGGCACTTGTTAGCATTTCCCTATAAATTAATCCATAAGTTCCAAAGATAAGATCCACTATAACTTACACGAACAAAGACAGCAGTGCTTGGTAAACCAAGAGACCTGTATACAGAAAGGCATTGATTTCCAAATGAATCGATGAAGTACGAATCAGTTTCTTCGTACAAAGACTTTGCAGAGGCCACAAAAACCAGTAGATCAGCAACCTGCAACACAAATAATGTCCAACAGTTATCACAACCCACATTTTCCACACCTGCAAACTAAAATCCTTGGGAAAAATAAAAACATAATACCTTAGCCATTTCCATGCAGGTTAGTAGATCGCCATGAGGTGCTTTTAGTACCTGTAGCATATGACATCAATGTAAATCCAATCCGTCAAAACATACTTGGGAAAATGAATATACAAAAAATATCATTAAATACTCATGAAAAGTACATTTAAATTACAAATGACGCCTTATTATAACTTCTAATATGTGAGAATGAATAAATTCTTAATTTATTACTCAACATCATTATAATTATTATTATTAAATATTAAAAATCAAAGTTTTTTCCTGGCAATTAACTCGATCCATGTAGAAAAATTAACTAATTTTGAGAGAATAAGGCAGCAGTCAGATGTACCGTTACTCTAGTCCTATATTCAGCAGAAGCAACTGTCCCTGACGGCACTGCAGAAGAATCTTTAGATAACAATGACAAAAGATCATTTGCAAGTAATTCTAAATCCACAGAAGCACAAAGGGCAAACAGAACCTGGAAGTTACAAAAAGTTAATTAATAGGGATATGAGGGCACAATAAAATTGATTTGGATAAGTATGCAACGAATAAGATGTTATCTGAAGAAACAAATTAATTAAGCACTTCTGCTATAAGCGTTAATCATACAAAGGCTTATGTAATATGTAAAAGTTAATTCTATGCCAAAAGATAAAATAAAGTAAAACTATCTTTACATAAGTTGTTTTAATAAGCTATCATAGAGAACTTATATATGTAGCATTGACGCTCCTAATCAAAGTCATACCCTGGTGCTCTACACGACAGTGACACATTAATTACATTCAATTAATTTATTTCTTCAAATTATTACTAGTGTTGACGTGGGGGTCAGCATTGTGTCTTTTTCCCTGCTTCACAGGAGCTTATTTAAATAAAATGGAAACAAGTTATGGACATATCATAAGTTGTTCCATAGACTCTCCCGAATATTCTCAAAAGTGCTTATACAGTTACGCTCTACATATGCAATTCAGTTAAAAAAAGGGCCAAGATTTACTCACAATAACACGAGGAGGACACTTTGATCCACTCAATTCTCTTTTTTCTTTCAAAACTGCAGCCTTTTTTTGTTCACGTATCTGTAAAATAACCAATCAATGAATCTGGATGTAAAAATAACGTAGTGGAGAAAGACAACAAAGAAAAATTATAAACAGATCAAATACCATTTTATTTCTGTTAATTCGTGCTGCACGAGCACCTTTGCCAACATTACGCTCTGTTTTTACGATTGCAAGTCTATCTAAAAATTTCAATTGAAAAACAAAATATTGATTATAACATTAAATGTAAAAAAAATAAAAAAAATAAACGAATTCGTAAGAATACCAACTAACCTTTGACGGATGTTTTGTGAATATTGCGAGAAGACTTAGAAGAGAAGCGTGACTTGTGAGACTTATTGACTTGATGCGTCGCTCCCATTGTGATTGCAGTGAGTAGCTTCTTCCACCTTTCGGCGGTGAGTACTCTACGGCTGTTTTGATGGTTTGAGTTGCAATCGGCAAAACCCTATTGTGGTGAACAAAGTAATTAAACCCTTTTAGTTATTGCACACGAACTGTTTGTGGTTTATATATCACTTAGCCGGTGTCTCGGCCCTTTTAAACCCGGTTCGGAAAAGCATCAATTTAAAGTGTAAACTAACCTAATCATGTTTTAAAGAAATTAAATTAAAAGTAATTATAATAAAGAAAGTAATTTAAATAAAATCAAATAATTTTAATGATTTAACATTATAATTAATTGATATTATAAAATATTTTTTTACTATATGTGCATACAAACTATTTTAAAAAAAATAATAATTATATGCACACTCGATTTTATATATGCACTATTGTAAGTATAAAATTTACGTATGCATAAGATGATGTACCGCTACATTATTTAATTAGTACCACAAATCATGTATTTTTAACTTATTAAATAGTGTAGCAACAAATCATTAGTTGCATATATAATATTATAAATACGTTGTATAGCGTCACATGTCATGTTAGTGAAAATTCATAATATCAGTATTTTCTAATTTTAAAAATACGTTGGATTTTTTAAAAATTTTACAATTGAAGACATATAAAAGAAATATAATGATTAAAACAAAATTAAATTATATCTATATAGATAAAAAAATCTATCTAAATCATATAAAATAATTGATAGGTTAAAGATTTATTTAAAGGACTTACAACAGTAAATAAATATAGTTGTTATGAGTTAATTTAGATGAGATAGTTGATAAAGTGTCCCTAATATCTAGATAGTTTGTTATTTCTAAAGTCTAAAGTTTAATAACTATCGAGGATCATATCGATATTTACTCATTTGATATTGAGTTGGTTCAATTAGTCAAGTCAAATTGCCAATGAGTTATTTTTGACATTATTTGAACTTATTTGAAATTACATTGACACCTACTATTTTTATGACTACAAAGAATTTACCTATAATAATAATTTTCAAAGAGAAAATATAGAATTTTAATTTCATTTCTAATTGGCTACACGAATTTCATATAATAATTGATTTGAATAGTTAATTTTCGATTTAATTATTTAAATCAACAATTGATTTTGCCATCGAACAAAATTTCAATTGAAAATTAAAATAATTTGATTCCTAAAATATCTAAAAGTAGCAATTAAAAAGACTCATTCACAGTGGTTCTCTTAATTTATTTTGTTAGAATCATAATAATAACCATCTTTTAAGACATTTATTAAGAAAGTAAAAATTATAACTGTCTTAAAAAAAGAAAATTTGAACTTTTAAATATTTAAATTCACAACTTTCAGTACACTTCTAATTATAAATTTTTATAAATAAATTTAAAAAAAAAAATTTATCCAACATTTTCCTATTATAATTTAATCAGATATTTTCTTTTCATACAGTAACCAAGTATTTATCTTTTCCCTAAAAATTTATTCCACTTTTTTTCTTAGCTTCGAATTTGGCCCTGTAAATTGTCCTTGTAAAAAGTTGATAAAGTTAGAAAATTAATTAGTAATATCATAACTATGTATGTATAATTAATTTACATATAATATCAACTATAATTATTATTAATATCAATTATAATTATTATTCACTTTATTTTTATTTTTTAAAGTGAATTCATCACTTTGGAGTCAAATCATTGGCTTCGAATTGTTTGTGAAACTAAAATAAAATCAAATGCCACTCTCACCAAGCTTGGTGTATGTGGTGGTGATAACGATATCTGATAAATGTCTCATCCTAATGGAGCTGGTGAGGGAGTGTTCCATCTCTCTCTCCCTCAGCTACTCTATACTTGATTTTTTTTATGGTAGCATTAATTAATTAACACATTAACATGTTGGTTTTGCCACCACATATAACGACTACTCCGTTACCCATCCATTCAACCCGCGTTAAATATTTCCCCATCCACCGCCGCCACCACCACCGCCACCACCATGTCATTTCTCAATCTCCTTCATCCACCGCCGCATCCTTCTCATCCACCAAACCAATAATCATTGACGATGGTCCCAACGATATTCTTTCCCTCCAAAACCGCCGTTACGACTTCACTCCCCTCCTCAACTTCCTCTCCAACGATTCCAACAACAACACCAACACAACTAACTCGTCCTCTCCCACTTCCCTCGATTCAACCGAGTTCCAACTCGCCGAGTCATACCGAGCCGTACCATCTCCACTCTGGCACGCACTTCTCAAATCCCTCTGTTCCTCTTCCTCTTCCATAACCCTAGCATACGCCGTCGTTTCATGGCTCGAAAAACACAACCTCTGTTTCTCGTACGAGCTTCTATACTCCATCTTAATCCACGCGCTTGGACGAAACGAAAAGCTTTACGAAGCTTTCTTACTATCTCAACGACAGGTTCTCACTCCTTTAACCTATAACGCATTAATCGGCGCGTGTGCTCGCAACGGTGACCTAGAAAAAGCACTTAACCTAATGTCTAGAATGCGCCGCGACGGTTTTCAACCTGATTTCGTTAATTACAGTTCAATTATCAAATCCCTAACTCGTTCCAATAGAATCGATTCTCCGATTCTTCAGAAACTTTACGCCGAAATCGAAACTGATAAAATTGAAGCTGACGGTCACTTATTGAATGATATAATCCTCGGTTTTTCGAAAGCTGGTGATGCTACACGTGCAATGCATTTTCTTGCTGTTGCTCAGGGTAAAGGTTTGTGTCCTAAATCGGGAACTTTTGTTGCTGTTATATTGGCTTTGGGAAATTCGGGTAGAACCGTCGAGGCAGAGGCTTTGTTTGAGGAGATTAAGGAAAGTGGTTTAGAACCAAGAACTAGGGCTTATAATGCATTGCTTAAAGGTTATGTGAAAACCGGCTCTCTTAAAGATGCTGAGTTTGTTGTTTCTGAAATGGAAAAGAGTGGTGTTTTGCCTGATGAACATACTTATAGTTTGTTGGTTGATGCATATGCTCATGCAGGAAGATGGGAGAGTGCAAGGATTGTTTTGAAAGAAATGGAGGCTAGTAATTTGCAGCCTAATTCGTTTATTTATAGTCGAATTTTGGCGAGTTATAGGGATAAAGGGGAGTGGCAGAAATCGTTTCAGGTTCTGAAGGAGATGAAGAGTTGTGGTGTGCAACCCGATCGACATTTTTACAATGTGATGATTGATACTTTTGGGAAGTATAATTGTCTTGATCATGCTATGGCGACGTTTGAACGAATGTTGTCTGAGGGGATTCGACCGGATACGGTTACGTGGAATACGCTGATTGATTGTCATTGTAAGTCCGGGCGACATTATAGGGCAGAGGAATTGTTTGAGGAGATGCAGCAGAGTGGGTATTCGCCTTGTGTTATGACTTATAACATTATGATTAATTCTATGGGGGTGCAAGAAAGATGGGATAGAGTGAGTGATTTGTTGAGCAGAATGCAGAGTCAAGGATTGTTGCCTAATGCTGTTACATATACAACTCTTGTTGATATATATGGAAAGTCTGGAAGGTTTAATGATGCTATTGAGTGCATTGATGTCTTGAAATCTTTGGGATTCAAACCAACTTCGACCATGTATAATGCCCTAATCAATGCCTATGCACAAAGGGTATGTATGCCTGTTATTATCTGAATTTGTATTAGTATTCTTGTATAAAAAAACACAGGCGTCATTGGCTATGGGACTAGGTGGGAAATGCACCATTTTTTTATTGCCTTAAACCTAGCCAATGATTTTGTTCTAATTGAGGTTCGAACTCGGTTACTTTCAATCGACTGAAAATGCTCCATATTTGTATCTAACATATCTAATTTTAACTCATGTTTGATGAGCGGATTGGTTAGCTAGTTATTTTAGTAATATTTTGCATGATTTTGGGCAGGGTCTGTCTGATCTAGCAGTAAATGCATTTAGGATGATGGCAGCTGAGGGTCTTACACCCAGTCTCTTAGCTCTCAATTCCTTAATCAATGCTTTTGGTGAAGATAGAAGAGATGCTGAAGCCTTTGCCGTACTGCAGTACATGAAAGAAAATGTATGTTTTTTTACTATATTTTTTCCCTCCTTTTCTGACCAAAGCCCAAAGCTCATAATTTATATGTTATTTGTTCACGTACTACAGGGCGTGGAACCTGATGTAGTTACGTATACAACGCTCATGAAATCTTTGATCCGCGTTGACAAGTACCCCAAGGTACGTAATATACCATCAGTGAAGTCATTTTGTTGTCTATGTCTTCATAATCCTTCAGTCTTGCATCTTCTTGAAGGAATTTGTCATAGGTTTTTAGCCCAAGCTTCTTAGAATTCCAACTGTGTGATACTGTGACATTTTCCTGTAATTGTTGTCTATATTGGTTTGCAGCCCCTAAGCCATGGTGACTCGTAGTAAACTAATCAAGGAAAAATGAAATACTTCGTTCTTTTGCCATGTTTTTTATAAGTTTAGCACCATCCACATTCCACATCATCTTCAATATAGATAAATGGTAGTGTGATTTTTCACGCAAGGAAAACAATTAAAACTTGCGTAAAAGTTGTGTGCCCTGTTTGTTAGTTTGTTTGTGACTTAAGGTCTATCAACTTCATTGCTCAAATTATGCTGCGTCATTTGGGTTTCAGGTTCCAGTAGTGTACGAAGAAATGGTTATGTCCGGATGCGCTCCAGATAGAAAAGCTAGAGCAATGCTGCGGTCGGCTCTTAGATACATGAAACAGACACTGAGATCATAAATTATCAAGAACACTAAGCCTATACAGAGTTGAATTTGGTATAAAAAAAAGTCGAATTTGCTCACCTGGTATATGTGGTTCTGATTCTGAAGGTTAGTGCTAACTTGCTACCTCTGCTTACACTTGCATGCCAGTCTTTGGCTTTTAAAAGACTTTTTTCCTATGCAACTGCATCATGGTTTGGTTTTTGTGCCAAACCCTGAAATCTATCTGCATTATTTGTAATATTGGTCTGTTGTATTTTTAATTTCCAACCATACACCCTTGGGAAAGACAGATATATTTGTTAATCGGTATATGTAACGCTGTAAAACGATATTATGATTACAGTTGTGGATTAAGTATAGATGGTGCCGCAGATGTAGTGTGGGGTTCGTCACCCTGGAAATGTATGCTCCAGCCGTTTGAGAAATGAGGTTGCCGAATTCATGCAGAGAGACACTATTGGCTTACCCACCCTAATGCTGAACTATCTATCAATCTTGGGGATTAATGTATTATATGTTTGTTTTGACAATGTATTATATGTTTAATGTAAAGTTGATACCTTAAAATACATGTATTTCATGTTCATAATTGGGAGTTTGTGTACATTAGAATAAAAGAAGAGGGAGTGTGCAAGCATTTCAACTACATCCTTAATGTTGCGTTTATTTACAGTTTATTTAGGTTTATCTTATATCATATTGTGTTTGAAGAAGCTTATGAAATAACTTACAATATATTTTTAAGTTATTTTCAGGTTATTTAAGTTTCACTTGATAGCTAATTAAAAAGTTTTAGCTTATATAAAAACATTCATATAAAATATTTTATCTTTTATTTTTAAAAATAGTATGTATATCAACACTTATTTAATAAACATTTTAATTAAGTTGTTCACACAAGTTTTACGCAATCTAGTAGGTAATACTTAATAGGCCGTACAGCTTTTCATTCTTTTATAACACAACAACCTAGCATGTCGAATTGGGCACAATAAAGAATCAGAATATATATAACCTGAGAAGAAAGGTGCGTTACAGAGTAATACAGACAACAAATTAACTTGCAATTTTTTTCTCAAAATTGGATATACAGTTTCTGCTATGACCTAATTTTAAAGGGGAATAGCAGAAACAATTGGTCTACTGCACTTAGTTTTTGAAATTCTAGAACAGAACATGCACAATAGTAAAACTGAAGATAATAAAAATAGCCTGTAATACGTTCTTATTTCTTGCATTCCAAGCTCAAGTACTTCCATCTTTTTTCCATATCTATTCCTTCTCTCCATCAAATACCCATCTAGATATTCATCTATTGATACTAACTTATCCAACTTAAAGACAGACGCTTTTGATTGGATCTCAACAAGCTGGTGTGGCCCCAATTTAAAAACTGTAAAGAAAGCTGCAGACCAATCATTGAGAACACTCTGAAAATGATAATGTCAAATGTTAGGATCATCGTTGTTCTACTACTTTTTTTAAATGTCCTCTCCCTCTCCTTAATTGAAAGTTTTTTTTTTTAAGGAAATCACTTGAAAGTAAAGGAATATGAAACATCAATCAAATAAACTTAGAAGGAAATGAAGTGATAATTGCTCAGAAGTTTTCAAGTAACTTACATTGTAGCTAGCAAGGTTAGTGGGATTAAACATTTTAAAACAGTCTCTTGATGAAGCTGTTCCATCACCGTATATCTGCGAGTCAGTACAGGACATTAGAACACCACAAGAAAATTTGCTAAATCAAAATAAGAAGAGAACCGGCAGACATACATACCTCAAAGGTGAAGGCCATAGGAACCCTCACAACGTCATACATGAAATCAGTTGCTGTCCCATGTGCAAAATATCTGGATAAACAAGTTCTTACTTGAGGAAGGATTGACATATAAACTATAGACAGCAATATAAAGGCATTTGTCGGCATCTAAGACTAGTAAATGAATCTGAAGACTAGTAAATGAATCTGAAGCACTAAAACAGATCGTGTATGTTATAATTTTAAAGTTTACAATTATCATTCTAACACTTTTGGCACCTACAAAATGATGCAGAGCTACCACTTGCAACTTCGAATTATAAAAAGTAGTTGCATATTTGAGGTCCTAAAAAGTCAATTCACCAAACATGTTCTATTTAAGTACAGCTTGCAACCAATAAGCTAAGGTCATCACAGGTTTACTGCGTTTTGAGCAAGAGCATCTCTCCTTTCTTACATGCACTTTGGTCAGTTCTATATTTTCCGATGCATCCAAAATAAATAAAATAGACATGAAAAACTGCAATAGTCAATTTTCTCCTCTTGTCACAAGTGACATTCACTGGAATGAACATCATCTGTGAAGCAGGAAAATAAGATAGAAGAAAATATAGCCACAAACATATTATCAGTCATTAAAATAAACTAATCCTACAGAACCACCTGAGTCCAACCATTCATTTTTTTAGCACTGAAGATAGACAACAGATATATAAACCCCAAACATTTGGCCCAGTGAAAAAATTGTATCAGTTCTCTCATCAAATTCAAATAAAAATCAACTAACCCTACAGAACCGCCTCCAGATCCAATCTTGCAACGCTTTTGGCAATGGAGCTGATTTACTTCTTCAAGCAATGATTTCATCCGTTGCAATGGCAATCCTTCAGGTGTTGTATTTTTATGATCATACGGCATAAAAAGAGCCTGCAGAAGGGTTGGAAAAGGGACAGTGAGATTTGTCATACAAATTCATATGATGGTTCCAAAGCTTCTTTACCAAATTACATAAATTATCAAATTTGATACAGAAGAAGAAAGACAGAACACAACAATATAAAGAAAAGATATAATCAACACACAATGTGTTTTAACTCAATACTCGTGCACATAAAAGTAAACATACTGTCAAGCAATGTAAAAGCAGCAAGAATAACAACTACAACAATAGAAGTAAATAGTTAGCTATTCATAGAAATAGATAAGAAACATAAGGAAACAATCATTTGGATTTTAGAAACAGGTGAAAAATGAACTAAACTTACCTCCATTCCAGAGTGCACATTGATCCATATATGTGGTTCAAAAGATACGGCAAGTTTCCTCATAATTTGACTTTCAGGCTCGCTAAATGGGGCGATTCCTGGATTCTCCTCATATGGATCATAATCCTATTGTTTTGAGCAATAATAAAAATGAATAAAAAGCTTAAAAAAATGTTAAAAATTTGACATTTCTGGAAAAGGAAGAGATCAGTGTGTAGCTCGACAGGCTAAAGCCTCTTCTAATGCCACACTACATTGCTATTTCAACCTATGTAAAAGGTGCAATTCGACAATAGACACGGAAAAAGCAACATTAATTAATAAATCTTACAGCACCAACAAAGAGATTGATAAAATGTAACAAACCTTTTCCTTTTTGCCCCAATCTACACTCCAATTCCGGTTGAGATCAACTCCTCTGCCTAGCACATAATTTAAACGCAGGCATTTCAAATTAGCAACTATTGAACTAAATATCATACAGGAGAAATAAAATACCATTTCTTCTCTCACAGAGATCTCCACCCTCAACAAGTTTGCGGCCATTAAGGTTTTCCATTGGAACCACCTGTAAGTAATTAGACAACAAGATTATGAAGATACAAAACCTCTCTTGTTAATTCTATTATTCTATTACACCACAAACGCACATAATTCTCATTTTTTTCTTATATTTACTAAAAGTACTTCCTAAGTCTAAAACTTAAACATACACCCAAAATCAATTGTGGAACAATTGGGACACAGTTGTAATACTTCACATATATGAATATGGAACTTCATTAGCATTTTGATAGTCAGAGCCTAGTTCCATAATGGATTTCATGATTATTGCATACTTACGGAAGAAAGTTCACTTACCTTAATTACAAGCTTGTCAAGTGTACTGTTTAAGGAAGCTTCATCCATGTCGGGTAGAAATTTTTCTTCACTAAGAATAGACAAAATCCTTAAAGCAAGCTCTGATGTAATCAGCTCCCTTCCATGCTGTCCAAAACTCTGGAAGACAAGGAATCATCTGTCAAAAACACCAGAATAACCAATTTGAGATAACTATCCACTACATGCCAAATTACAGCTTTGTGTAAAAAGAACACCATATTGTAATTATACCATCACAACTTCTTGATTCTTCCCCAGTGGACATTAACATACAATTGTTTGTGAATATCAATACCAATGAATATAGAAATCTTACAAGAAGGATCCGAAGCTTTGGCCTCTCGGCATTATCTCTCTTTCCCTTGCAATAAGTAACTACTGCAATCTCAGCACCATAGCCTTTGTTTCCAGCTTTAATTGTCTCCATCTATTTCGAAACATCGAAGATAAGAACTACGTATACTCAAATACCAAAACACACACACTAACCAATCTAGATACATCATAGACAACTCACACTAAGTTTATCGGGGTGACGATGAACCATGGCCTTGATCTCATCCATCAAATTTCCACTGCAGAATTCCAATAACAACAAACAAATGCATAATTTTACAAAACAATGTTGCATCAACTTCAGTGTTCCATCAAATAAGTAAAAAACTCATGATAAGCACAAGAAGATTTCAAAACATTGCAGAAAGCGTGATAATTAAGAAAGTAAGTTGCATCCAAGCAATATAAGTACATGTTTGGTTCCACTTTTAGATGAGCCAAAATCAATTTTGACCAAAATTGATTTTGACATATTCAAATGTCATCGAGCAGAATTGATTTTACTTCCAGAATTAATTCTAACTTAAAACTATGAATAGTAGCTTCTAACTCTGAACATGATTTTTACACTAAAATGTTCAACTTACTTTTATGTGAATATATCCGAACATAAATCACTTTACATTCAACTCACTTTTAACAAACCAATTTACCAAAATCAATTCATTCAAAATAAATTTAGAACCAAACACAGGCTAAATGAATAAATTAATTAATTGACACACAAGGCAATTAAAATAATCGACTACGAAAGCGTCCTTGAGATTCATTCAACAAAATCGTAACTGAAAATTTAACGATAACTAATTAATAGCGTGATCTGCAATAGGAATTGCGAAATTGAATTACGAAATAAATAAAAAACTGCGATACGAATCTAAGGAAGATTAGAGTGAAACCTGGAATGATAGAGATCGTAATTGATTGGAGTAAGTGATTTGTTGTTAGGTTCGCCATTAACAAAGAGGAGATCTTGGAAAGAAGAGAGGAAGTAGATGAACAGAAAAGATGAAAGAGAAACAAGATCAGCCATGGCAAGATCCACTCTATCATTTCATTATTTATTTATGGTAACTTTCTGATCTTGATATTATTAAATTAAATTAAACTATGTCCACTGCTTCTATCAAAATATTTTCTCAAGTCATGTTTAATGTTTATAGATGTATGTTTTGTTAAGAAAGATATTCTTGAAGACCGATTGCTTTTTTAAATTCCACGTTCAACGGTGTCGATAGGACGCAGTTAACAATAAAGAAACGGGTCACTTCACAATTTGGTTATTTTTGTCGTCCTCATTCTTTGTCTTGTTTTTTTTATTTTATTTTTAAATACAAAATTGTTTTTAATTTTGTTTTTATTGTTTGTTTGTTGCCGCTAGGGCATTGATAAACAGTATTTTTTTTTTATAATAATAATAATAATAATACAAAATAAGATTAATGGGTATGCTTGGTTTAATTTAGAGGAGAGGAAGAATTTGATCAAAGAGAAAGTTTAGAGATGTTTAGTTCAAAAGATCAAAGACGTTCAAATAATTTGTTTTTTTATTTAAATTAATGATTAAAATTTTAAATAATTTTTATATAGTTTTAATTTTCTTTTTTTTAATATCAAAAAATTAATGTAATCGAACTCGTGTGTTGTACAAAGTATAAATATAATTATGTATTTGAAAAATATAAATTTTTGTTTTGTTGAAAAAAAATATATAAATTTTAAACTATGTTATAAATAACAAATTAAAATATATGATTAAATATAACATTATAATATTATGTATTTATATATTATGAATTATCGTCATCTTTTATATTGAGAGTTATAAGAGTTTATGATTAAAATAAACTATGAAAGAGTGAAATGATAATTAGTGAAATAAAAGTTTTCATTTTTGCAGTTTAACGCCGCTTGTGAAATTAGGTTATTATTGCAAGTAAACAAGGCCTACTATTGCAAGTAAATAGGACCTAAGCTTTCTATTACTCAATTTTTCTAAGTTGGGTTGAGTTTGAACTTGAAAAACTTATATTGTGAGTAGATTATTGTTTTTATTAAATGTTTTCCCTTTTTTTTTTTTTTACTTCATCTGAAAATTATTATAAGTGAAAAAGTGACGTTCAATATTAGTTAATATTATAAATAAAAAATAATTGTTTTTATTCATTTAATGTTAATATTACTAATATATTCTTACTTTAATATTAGTGGTTGAGTGTTTGATATTTAAAGAGACAATTTAGTAAATTTAAATTATATTTTAAATAAAATTTAAAAAATAAATTGTATTTAAATAATATTTTTCTAATAGCTTTAAAATTAGTTTTATTTATTTATAACAGTGACTGGAGTAAATACTTTTTATTTATTGCATTGTTTGTGGCATTATTATTCTAGTCAATAGCGTTAAAGTATTATATTACTTGTTTCCATTTCCATATCACAATTTAAATAAATACTCGTATATTTATGGGTATCAATTTGAATACTCATCTATTTACTTTTTGGATATATAAGTTTTCGTATTCATCTATTACCCGTACGTTAACTAAAATTGATCAATAAATAATTGTTATTATTGTTATTACATTTAAAAATTATTTAAATATCTTAAATTCAACTGATAAAATATTACAAATCAAAATATTCTTTAACTCAACATTTAAAACATTTCAAATGAGCACACATTACAATAAATATCTATACATCTAGAACAATATTTTATAAAATTGCAAGTTTTTGAGCGGTATTATGAGAGATCTGCAAAAAAAATAAATAATATGTATATCATATTAGTCATGTATAGTCGTAAAGTTACCATTTATAACATAAAACTTAGTTATAAAGTCACAGTTATTTACCTATTTATTAGAATCAAATTCTTGAAAAATTTGCAAACGTTTATTTTTTTATTATAAATATTATAGCGGTTGAATGATACCCATAGATGCTAAAACATATAAAAAAAACTTAAAATTAAACACAAATATAATAATTAACATATTTATATAAGTGTGTATATGAGGTAACATGGGTACTATAATATTCGTATTTGCATTCATATTTGTTTTATTTTACAAGTAATTATCCGTCCTGAATATAAATCTATTATACAAATTTTTATACTATCCACTATTAATTTTTTCTTTTAGAAATACTCACTAAGTAGCGTCTGATTCTCATCCACATTTACTGTATTAGTCTATTAGTATCTAAGTGTGTTAACCACGATAATTAAAATAGAAAACAATTTTCAAAACAATAACTGATATGACAATTGATTTTAGTATGTGGATAAGAGCAATTATTTATATTAGTTTTTCTTCATCTATTATGTCCAAACAAACACATCCTAAACTAATAATAAATAAGTAGCAAAAGATTATCACAATTAATAGAAAGCCCGTCTAGCTCAGTTGGTAGAGCGCAAGGCTCTTAACCTTGTGGTCGTGGGTTCGAGCCCCACGGTGGGCGTTATTTTTTTTTGGTTTTTTTTTAAGTTTTTTCACTCATGCTTGCTTCCCTTTCGAATAATTCCGCTATACAACATATGTTACAATAAATACAAACGTTCCATCCTACTGTATGTTTTTTTACACTCGACGAATTTGAGAAATAAATTGTTAAATAATTCTTACAGTTTTTGTGTGCAAGTGGAGTAGTATAAATTAAGATTGATTTCATGCGAATTAATTTCAATATTTTTTTAACACGTTCAAAATGTTTGTGTTTAAACATAAAAAGATAATGTTGTAATAGTAACAAGTTTAAAATAAAATTTAATATAAAAATTGCAAGTTTGAATAAGAAATCAAATATCTAAAAATTAGATTATGGAAGTAAGTTAAGGATGTAATCCGTATTGAAGTTAGTCTGTGAGTCTAAATGCTATAGCATGTTTGTAATATTATGAATAAAGTGACTTTATGGATTTTCCAACTGAGTATCATGGTTTTCAAGTGCATTAATATTATTTTGGGTTCATGTTTACGTTCAAACATGTTATATTATTTTGGTCTTGAATACTACTTCTAGTTGTTTAATGTCAATCACTTATCTAATCATCTTGACTTAATCCATATTAAACAAGCAAATTTATTTTTTATCCTTTTCCAAGTTCAAAAACTAGCAATAAATCTAAAGTGATCAGATTTAGACTTAAAGACAACATTAAATGAGCTTGAATAAATAATGCAAACATACTATAAACATATTAAACCACAAAACATTGTTCAATACTTCATAAATCTTTAACTTAATAAGTTTAACTCATAGTGAGTTTTTGTTTTAACATGGAAATGAAATAAAACAATAATGATAACATTGTAGCTTTAGTAATTGCAGAAATGATGACTCAAAGATGAAAGTCACAAGCTTAACGTAGCAATTATGACAACTCCTCCTTCAACTTGATTACAAGTTTCCTTTTTTGAGGAAGAATCCTTCATACAAAAGCTTCAATGGTGGATGATGAAAAATAAAAAAGGAAATGCCATATATGGTTCTGATTTTTAGGTTTGATTTTCGTTGCCCTTTGTTTTTGTGCTTGTCTCCTTTTTATAGGACAACTGGTTGTTCCTTTCTCTTTTTTCTTGTATCTCCATTTTTGTCCTTTAGCTCATAAGATATCTTTTTGGTCCAATAAGGTAAAAGTAGTTCAGCTACCATTCCTTTTAACACCTATTTACACTAGAGTGTCCCAAAGTCTTTGAATAAATGCTTAATGCATATGGGACTCACAAATATGCCCGCCTGCATTGCTGCTCACCAATCTGATGCACAACGTGTTGCAACAAATTTTATAGCATTTTGATTTTTGAACATTTCTTCAAATCTTCTTCCTATAAAATCGCACATCAAGCATTAATTTTCTAAAAAGAAAAAAATAAACGACAGCCAAATTAAAAGACATAATTCCTATATTTAAAACTAAAATTCTAATAACTCTTACTCAAAAGGCAAACAAATTATTATTCAAAATTGGTAAATAAATCTTATTTCTAAGAGTTATCAATAATCATCCAACTTTTTGATGTGTTTTTTCATCAAATGAAGACTATTATTGTTTGTAGTTTTTTAATTTTTAATTTCACTAAAATATATTAAGTTTATGTGTCAAAATCAATTATTCTCATTAGTTAACAGTGTAAAATGACTTTACATTGTCGGCGTATATAAGCCAAACTTACTCTTTAATACTAAACTACTAAATAATCATCTTCTTGTTGAGAAAAAAACTTTTTTGATATATGTTTTAATGACAACAGACCTTATGAAATAAATGATTAAGTTTTATGAATGACGATTACTAACCGATTGCACTTGAGTTTTGTTTAAAGAACATGAATTGCATAAGTGAACAAACAAGAATTAATTCACATCATCAAAGTGCATAAGTATCTGCTCAATAATGAAAGAATCTAAAAAATAATTTATCATATATCAATCATTCAAGAGAATGATTATTACATTTTCAAGATAGCATATTCATGAAGAAGGTGATCAAATACATTCATACAACAATCAACAATCACATCATATTGTAAATCAAAGCAAATCATGTCTTAATTAAATTAGAAATTGAAGATAAGATCATTATAGAAAAATGAATATTATTATGGTTTATTAAAAACAGAAGTCTGAAAAACGAAGATCATTTTAGTTTATTAAAAAACAACAATTTGAAAAACAAAGATCATTCTGGTTTATTAAAAATAGAAGTATAGAAAAACGAAGATCATTCTGGTTTATTAAAAAATAGCAGTCTGAAAAATGAAGATCATTATGGTTTATTAAAAACAGAAGTCTGGAAAAATGAAGATAATTCTACTTTATTAAAAAAAACAATCTGAAAAACGAAGATTGTTCTGTTTTTTTTTTACAACCTTCAGTCTAGTAAAACCAAGATCATTCTGGTTTGTGAAAAGTACAAACAACATCATTATGGTTTGCGAAAGTACCAACTATATTCACACAAGATCATTTTGGACAACTTTTCCCAAAAGATAAAAAAGAAGCAAATCAAAACATCAAGAACCATAACAAGATGTACCGCCAGATTGATGGTCTATGAAACAAATACAATTAGAACAACCAGGATTAGACATTGATGCTGCATCTTTGCAGAAAGACAACCTGCATACAAAGCAGAAAAAGACTGACATCAAACAGCTGTCAAGAGCTCTCGATTCAACACTCACTTAAAACAGAAACGAAAAACGTGTTGATTTTACAAAATACCATTTTGGTTATTCTCTTTTAGAGACAGAATTAAAAAAGGCAGTTTTCCACAATCCAAACCGCATATTAAAGAGTATCAAGACTGTTCAAATCAATGGTGAAGTCCAGAACTCGAGCTGAAGGCCGAAAGGAGGAAAACAACCTCCAGATTAATGACAATATTGATCTCTAAATTGATGAGTTGTGAGCAAGGATGCAAATACATTGTACTTACATTAGTCTGCAGAAAGCTTTGCATAATTTTTATTTAAAACAGTACCAACTGACATTTGACAGCTCATTCACTCCCTCATTCATATTTTCCATTAGACTCAAAATCAAGAACATTATTCATTTGTCAAGAACATTCGGGACAACAATGTAAACACATATTTAATTGTTTTAAAACATATTTGCACTTGGGAAGTGTGTCCAACGACTATATTCAAATTGAATATTCAAAGTCTTTTATCATCTATGATTTAAAGATAAATTGGAAGATGAAGACAAAAGTTCAATTTATAAATCTACCAACACTAGTTCAAGTAAGAACAAGTCAAAAACTCTTCAAGCAAACTCCAACCCTCTTCACTATATTTGTGGATCCTCATTTACTGAGTTTGTATTTATTTATCTCAAACACGTGTTGAAAAATTTCAAGATCTCAAACACTTTTATCTTACACGTCATTTTAACTCAAGTTTATATTTTATGCTAGATTGAGTGTGTTTGTAAAAGTCATTTCTAGGCTGAAAGGTGGTTGTAAAAATCCTTTATAGGTTGAAAGATGAAAATTGTAATTGATCAAGGTATAGGTGTGACCAAGAGAAAATATGTGAATGATAACATTTTGGTTATGAAGCACATAGTGAAAATCTCACGGTTGTGAGGACTGGACTAGCCCGAGTTGGGTGAACCAGTATACTTTTTGTGTGTGATCTTTCTATCCCTTATCTTTAATTATTTGCACACACAAATCACACTTTATTATAAATTAATTTGTTTTATTTACTTCTAACATATTCATAACATTTTGGACATTCTGTTTCAACAAATATTGATCTTGAGTTAATTTAAATTAAGCACAAGAATCAAAATTTTAAAAGGGTCACAATTCAAATCCCCTTTTTCTTATGATTGATATTGCTACTTCACTTCTTTTCTAAAAAAAAATATTTTCTTTTCACCTTTTTTTCTTTACCCGTCTTTCCTTCATCATTCAAACGAAGTGTAAATAAGGTAGGGACTAAATTATTTCACTTATTTAATGAAGTATCAAATAGTTTATAAATTTTATAAAATTTGTGGAATTGATCTACTTAGTAAAAACCTTTGATTTGACGGTTAGATTAGTAAAATTCACCGTTTATATTGAGTTATTAAGCAAAACTCATCACGGAGTTACTTCTGGAGTCAATAAATCCCTATCATATATATATTCAACTATGCTTCACGACCACTTCATTATATTATTTATAAAAAAAAAACATTTGGATATAATATATATCTGCAACCATATTCGAGATTTTAAAAGTCAAACAAATAATTGTGGAGGTATATTTATGATCAACTCTTTGATCTCAAGTTATTTTTTATGAGTTTGGAGATTACAGTTGCGTTTATTTAGAGTTATGGTTGCTACCGAAATAGCTTACAAAAATGAATGGCAATGTCTATGGATTAAATAGATTTATTATCTCTCATATTTTTAAAGAAGATAATCAATGTGATGACATAATTGTTAATTTGAGGTTTCTTATTGTTAATAGTCATTGGTGAAATACTTTTTTTTTTCTTCATAATATTTCACATGTTTTCCATAGAAACATGATTGATTTTCTTGAATATAACTTTTGATAATTTATGAAGATGTATATTGCACTTTTTTTTTCTTTCGCAGTAGTTTTTTTTTTAATAATATTATTGGGTTCTATAAATAATAGGTAATTGATATTGAGTACCAACATAACTGACACGTTGAATTAATGTTTTTCCACTGTTTTTTCTTAAAAAAAACAAGCAATTGAATACGTAGAATTTTGTTGTTTGATAAAAGGATTTTTTCACATCACTCCATGTTATAAGGATATTTTAAAATTGATAGTATAAAATAAATAAAAAAATTGATAGTCTCCGGTAAATGATAGTTTGTTTATTTCGTGAGAAATCTATATAAGATGAGTTGAGTTACCCAATACCCCCTTGTTTAATGCAAGAAACAAAATCGAGAGAACCAAAATCCACAAGTCCCACACAAAAAAACCATTATCTTCAATTATGCTAAGAAATGAAAGAGAAGCGTGTCAGTGCTATTGGAACAAATTGTATAATCAAAGAGAAATTGAAAATAGAGAAGAAGAAAGTAAAACAGAGAATGTTTAAAACAAATATTGATTATCAGTCTTGACACTTCACCAAGAACGTTATTGGTTTACAGACTTATTTATAATCATTTTGAATAATATTTTGCTTAACAAACTAACTAACTTTTTAACCATCCTAACTGAATTGCAAACATATTAGAATCGTTTTAAAATTATATCCAATAAATGCCTTGTCTATTGTCACTTATACCCAAAGGTCCTCCTACACTAAAAACCATTACCTTCAATATAAAAATGCATATTTTATTCTTTTTTAGTTCAAGGACATTTTTGTCTTTTTAAAATTAATTCCATTCCTCTCTTGATACTTTCTATTCAATCAAATGAGAAAAAGGAGAAAAATCTAACTATCTCTTTCATTTCTCTTATACCAAACAATATTATAAATCTACTATTTTTCTCTCTTTTCACACAAATCTCTCTATACACTTCCTTCTCACAATCTAACATACCCTAGATAATAGTGTCTCGTTTACATTAGCCTTATTTGAGTCAGTTCTCAAATAAGGAACCAATTAATATCAATGAGTTTAGTACATATATTTCTTTATTGCATATACATAATATTTATATTATTTAATATATAGTGTATATCGATTATTTAATGAAAAAAATTCTATATAATCGAAAACTCTGAAAAACATGGAGGGAGGGATGGATCTAATTAAAATTTTACAATTTGTTGCTGCATATACCAATAGAAGAATATATTTAATTAATTTACAATTTTAAGAATTATAGCATTTACTGAAAATAAAAGTTCAATAGAGAAAGTGGGCCAAAAGTAAGAAGTGGCGAAAAGCCCAATAAGGCATGGAAATCCAATTTAATAAATGAGGAGAAATACACCGTTTCAAATGAGAAGAAATTGAAGCCGTCGGATCGAAAATATGACCGTTATAGACGCTCTTTTCTATATCTGTCTTCACTCTCCTTTTGTTTGAATCAAATAAAAAGGCACACAGCAAATTAAGTGGCACTGTATTTTTCTTGTTTCGAAGCGCATTGTAGCAATGTACTATTCATCAACCATGAAACCTCATCTCAGGCCTCCGCTCCCTAAATCTCCGGTGCGCCGTACTCGGAACGTTCTTCCTTCATCTGACTCTGTCTCTCTTCAAACTCCACCAGGTTTTCTTTCTTTTTCTCTTACTCTCTTCATCTATATCTCGATCTGTGTTTTCTATAAATTAATCATAAAATTTGTCTCGTGTAAAACGCTCTCAAATAAGTTTCTGAGATTAAAAATATTTCAAACATGTCTAACTGCTATTCTGTTAAATATTTCCGATCAATTAGGTTTTTATATTTAATCACTTACGGTTAATTTAGTACTGAGTCAGAAATTTTATTTAAAATGTCGTGATTTTTTATTTTATTTTTTTTGAATTTGAAACAGGTTCTTTAACGAAATCTCAAAAACCAGTTCGATCTCCCGAAATTCGACCTGAATACCGAAACATGTCATGTGAATTTAAGGCATTAGCAAGGATGGTTCGTGAGGAATTCGGGAAGCAAACAGATGGTGGTGAAGAATCGACCATTGGAAATTCGCGTGGTGCGAAATCGGGTGTTTTATTCGAGAGAGGAAGGTTATACGATGAGTACTCTGCTAGAAGGAATGAGAGGCTCAAGAGAAAGAAAGGAGTGATGGTGGATCGTGAAGTTAACACTGCTATTAAGCCTAAGGTTTCTCATCATTCTCTTGGGGTTACTGTTGAATCTGGAAAAAAGAGTACTTCTAGAAAACTTAGAAGTCTTAGAAAATCTGTTTCTGCAGCTTACTCTGCTGAGGTTAGTGAAACTCCAAGGTACATGCTTAGAAGCATGACTAAGGAAAATAAGAAACCTCCTCTAGCTTCAAGATTTGATAATAAATCGGGTACCGTCGGTGAGAAGAAGATTGGAGCACCAAGAAGAGGAGGAAGAGTTACATATTATTAGCTTTTTTTTATTTTTTATATTTATTGAGAACATGATTTAATTTTTATGTCTAGGTTGAATCTTGTTCTATGTTTTGTTTGTTAAAGATTCTTGGTTAAAGATTCTGTCAATGGAAATTGATACATTTTTCTTTGTAAGAAGATTTGATTTATTTATTTATTGCTGTTTGCAAATTATTTTTCACTTTTTTGAGTGGGGTTTGCTCATAAAATCTGATGCCATAAACATGACTAGGTGAGATTGAGTAGTTCACTTGTGTGACAAGGCTCCCTCCATCGCTTTAAACAAGGACTTAAAAGTTTGATGGTGTTGGTAAAGCAGAAAACCCAGAAACCATGGAAGTGGTAATAATTCTATTTGCCAGGCTTGTGAATTAACCGGCAAACCTTGAATAATTGAGAAATTGGTTCAATTTACAGACAGTGCTTTGTTTGCAATTGGTGCACAATAAAGCACCTCCAAATCTAACACACACTATTAGTGTTTGCCGTTTCACTTTGTTTTCTGATTTGGTTGAAGTTTTATGTTGCTGTTAGGCCAAGGGAATCAAGAGAAGGGGATAAATTGACAATAGATTTGATGTAATTACGACTAGCAAAATCAATTCTACTTTTTTTAATGGGAATTCTGCATTCTGAGGCATACATCCAAATCTAAGTTAATGTTTGCCGTTACCCGTTAAACGTTGTTTTATTTTGCCTTTACCCACCAAGGGAGTGAAGGAGAAAGGGGTGGGGATTTATAATTAGACAATATGTGATTTGATGTAATCATGTAAATTTTTATCGTGATTTCTGCAGTCTGAGCCATACAGCAACACACAGGAAACAATGTCTAACCAGCAGGAACAAAAAGAGAACAATAGTCAGATTCAGGTTTTAGCCAATTTCCATCTTCACTCTATCTCAATCGAGCTGGTCAGATCAATGTTCCACCCGTAAATTGATTGATTAATGTTAACGGGAAGTAGCAACACAGACTGTATGCTAAAGCTTCTGTTCCGTGACAGTTGATCAGTTGGATTTTTTTAACTTTAATGGCCTATTGTAGTGTTGGAGGTGGCCATCCAATGGCCGGAGGACTGGTGACAACAGTGCCATAACGATTTTATTTTAAAGCAACACAGTTTAATGCGCGTGGTCGTGGTAAAAGGTAAAAAGAATCCTGGCATTGGAGGCACTGAAGCATTTTCTTTTTTGTTGAAATCTTTCCCAGTAAGGAGAAAACAAAGTTCAAGATGCACATTACATAACCATGGGTCCATGACCACTACCATCAGTAAGGATTCTCATCATACATGAGTGGTAGTAATATTTTATCCATACATACATAATTTATTAGTGATCATTATATATATACATATACATACACATAATATACATAGTAGAAAGACGATTTGATGGGCAAAAGTTTCTCCAAAATTTTAACGGGATTTCTTTGTCAACAAGTGAAAATTGCTATGATTCCCAACTTCCGACGGAAAAAGATTCTCAGCTGTCTGCATCTTCTTCAAATTTGTCTCCAACAACTTTGCTTTCATCCTTAAGAGTTTTAGATACAACTGCATCTTCTAAGTTCTCTTCCATTTTGTCTGCGTCTTCTTCCATTTTGTCTGCGTCTTCTTCCATTTTGTATGTGTCTTCTTCGAATTTGTTTTAACATCTTTACTTTCAACCTTAACTTTGGGAACAACTGCGTCTTCTAAGCTCTCTTCCATCCGATCCAAATTTCTATCTTCACTTTCTGTAGAAACATCAGTATCTGCTGCAGCAAAGGTCTCTTCAACCACATCCACATTTGTACTGTTGTTTTCTTCCTGGCTTTCATCCACTCTATAATATACCTTTGGAAAATTTTCAAATTCCAATATCAAATTAACATTTTGCAGTCAAGTGCAAATGAAAAACTTTAACTCTGTAACTCAAACCTAATTTTGACATGACAAAGCAAGTTTGTAAAATGATTTTACAAAAAAAATTCACAAAGTAAAAAACATTGTGGCAGAAAAAAAAATGGCAAGGTAAATTCTTGCAATGCTCCAAAATAAACCTTTTGACTTGATATTCTTTTATTATTTAACCAATGCTCTGAAATTCTTTGTTGTCATAGTCCTTTTAATATTTGCATCTATTTTTTAGGTTTTGTCAACACTTTACAGGTAGGTACATAAAAAAATGAAAAGTAAAAAGCATTCAAAAACTTTAAATCAAAAAAGGGTTTAGTATATGATTGAGTTTAATGATTACGCACTAATAGTGTAAAAAATAATGGTCATCTAATATCGATATTTATTGAGATATTATAGGATATATATAATATAACAATGACATCATGGTGACATGATTGGATGGTTATGTAAATTGTTTTTACTTTTTACACCATTAATGTATAATCATTATTTTTCAAGCTGTAATTAAGATGGTCTAATGAATATTAACAAAATATCAATCTTGATTTCTCAACCAATTTCTTCGAAACACAAACTAATTTGTTAGCATTTGTTTGATTGGGAAAAATGTCGACCAATTTTTTACGGTAACCCAGTGTACTTAGAGGCTAGTCTCTAGAGGTATGGAGATTCATTTAAAAGGTTGATCTTTTTCAATATGTGTTCTTTCCATACACCATCCGCCAGGGTTCGAACTTCTAATCATATTAGTTTTCTTATTTTACCATTTCAAGTGTCAATTGGATAAGTTTTTCAGTTTTTACTTTTTAATGAGGTGATACATAAATCCTAAAATATATAATATCATAGAAAACTAATTTAAAGTCTAAAGATCTCATTACATCATATGTAGTATGAATAGTTAAATTCATCATAATAAATAAACTAAAAGTCCAAAGAACAAAATATAAGTAGAAAATTATTTAAATTTGTAAGTATTTATGCAATATATATTTACTATTAATATTAAATATATTCATTTTTATATCTAGACACACACAAACAAGTTTTGTTTAGATTGAATCCATTTTCAAAATCAGAACTGAAAACCAAATATCACAATCGCAAAAACAAAATACTGCAAATAAACCACATAAAAGAGGACAGTTTGAAGAATATAAGAGACTTTAAAAGGGACCAGATCACATACCACACAGGTACGAGGGGGCGAAAGGACCTTGAAGGAATTGGGCCGGTTATTGAAATTTGTTTCAGGAACTCCTGGTATGCCTTCTGGGGATGTGAAGTGATCTGCATCGTGTCCCACCTAGTAGTGGAAAATGGCCAATCTCATCATAGAGGCAAAAATGACAAGAAACGCATATAAAATAATAGCAACCCAGTTGAAGTCCAGTTCACTACCACTTACAGGGGAAAATCGGAACAACTTATATGATTTAATTTGTATGTTGGTCCTCCAAAAATTTTAGAGGGCTAATGTAGTACTGGTGACAGCTAACTTGAGGTATTATTCTTATATATTTATCAGCAAAGAATTTCCAATTTTTTTTTTTGGGGAAAGGTAAAAGGGATTTTGAGCAAGACATAGTTCCACCGCTGACTATAACGTCTAATACCAGAAAGATTAGGGCGCCTTACTCTTCCATGTCCTCCGAATTCCCGAGCATCACTATCCAGTGCAACTCTGTATTTCCCTGGCAAGTCACACCCAACTTTATACCTGTATGTTTAATGTTTCATCCAAATCATTTGTGGTTAATTGTTACTATTACAGAAATGTATGTAGAAACTTCACATAAAACCAAACACACAACCTCCCACAAATAAATTACCCACACACAAATGGCATACCCTTCGTATGTATTATCTGGATGAAAGTTGAACACAAACACCAGATCCCCACGTTCAAAGACTATAACCTGTAAAAGAAAAAAACATTAGGCATTTAATTATAACATATCTGAGTTATACTTGAAATCAACTAGGCGTAGACAATGGCTTGTTCATTATATTTAGGAAAAGACTTCTTCATACACCAACGTATATAATAATATTCTAGGATGCAATCTATTTTAATCTGTCTTAGAAGAAAATCTCTGAATTGTCTAGCAGTAGTAAAAAACATCACATTATGGATGAGCATAGTACAATCATTTGGGGGCATATTCACCTTGTCTTCATTGTTTGTGCTGCTCACAATTTGTTTTGTTGATGCAAGGATTGAGAATTTATCATCAAGCAGGTTCATTGCTCTGTCAAATGCGTTCATGAACTGCACAAGTTCCAAAAGCAAAAGCATAACATGTATCTCAAATACAGGCGAGAAACTCCAAGAATGCACGAGAATACAAGAGTTCTGCAGAGGGGAGAAAAACAGAGCCGCAAAAGAGATCCCCCCCAACATAGACACAAAAATGAACAAATATACACGCACACACACTACCTTGTATCTCAAGTGATTTGTCTCCACCAGATTCCACTGACGCCTGCACTTCTCATAACTCCATCCATTGCCTTCTCTTGGGAAATCAATCCACTCTGGATGACCAAACTAAAAATGACATTGTGAATATAATTTAACAAATGATAACATGGTCAACAACTATAGCAATGAGAGTGAGATGCTTCAAAATATCCATTGTGCTTGCTTTGAAATCAAATAATGTATAAATAATCTTATAGAGGGCTAGCTTGTAGAAGCAATCCATACACCCAAAGAGAAAATATTTGGTTGTCAGGAACCCTACATTACATGAAATGTGTGAAATCAACCTTGATTATAACTGTTAAAATTCAGTGTATGTTTTAATTATTCCTTGATTGTGCAACATCCTAGGCTAATTGTTAGGCATTGAATGTAATTATTGCAGCATCCTTATAAATACAAAGGTGTGTGATATCATTAGAGACACAAAAAACACATAAATAACATATTTTACAATAACATTGTAGTTGTACAGTAGATCGTCAAGGGTCTGCAACCTCCCTAGTTCAAAGGCCCATATTTCCTTTCAAATCATAAATATTAAGATGCTCTCTCTTTCAACCTTCCCTCTCATTTATCATCAACATGCTGGAACTATAGAAGCCCAACAATCTAATCAACTAACTAGCTCCCTCACTAACAGAGTAACAGTCACCAACAGACACCTAACTAACAAACACCCAACACATTGTTTTGCAAACACCACCTCTACGGAATCCATTTTTCATCAGAAAATTGCATTTTGTTGAATAAAAAGATAAAGGTCGGATGCATTGTACAGTAACAAGGAGCAACAGTTTTGCGGGCAGAAGAGTAAAGCAGCATGCATACCTCATTCCCCATGAAATTAAGGTAGCCTTCTCCGCCTAATGCCATGGTTATGAAGTGTATCATCTGCAAAAGATTAAGATAACAAGATATTAAAGGATAACAATAAACCATGTATTGCATTAGAAGCTTCACACTTAAATATCTAATTTTTTATATGTATGTAGTCCAGAAGGTTTTATGGTCAGATAAAGACCTTGTGAAGAGCAATCCCCCGGTCAATAGTAGGAGAAGCATCAGTCAAACAAGACATGCTAGAATACATTTCTTCATCCATTAGTAAAAATGCAATAGTTTTGTCCCCAACAATGGCCTGTCCAAGAGAAAAACTATAAGACATTGATAGTGCAGGCATTCAAAAACAATTCAATAAGATAATATCTTGATTGCATGTCACCTCTAGTTCCCATCATTTTTCTGCTCACAAATTTACCCAAAACTAAATTCGTATATTATTTCTAACAGAAAGGCAACACAACACTCAACACAAAACGACAAAGATCATACTTGGTCATGACTTTCAGCATAGGAAACACATTTCTCAGTGTATCTCCTATTTGTCAAATTTGAAGAGATTTCCTTCATTGACCACTCATTGTCTTTTTTGTTCTTCAAGTAGTCAATCCACCTGTCTGGGATAGCCATGGCTAATCGATAGTCAAAACCAATTCCCACCTCAGAAACTGGTCGGCCGAGTCCAGGCATGCCAGAAACATCTTCAGCAATGACAGTTGCATCTGGCAAAATATTATGGACCAGACAATTAGCCAACATCAAATAGACAACAGCATCCACATCTGTTTCTTCACTAAAATATTCATTATAATCCCCTGTAAATGCCATGTTGATTCCATGATGATGGTACAGCATTGATGTTACTCCATCAAATCGAAATCCATCAAATTTGAACTCCTCAAGCCACCACCTTAAATTAGATAAAAGGAAACGAAGAACTTCCCAGTTGGCATAGTTAAAAAGTCTGCTATCCCATAGTTTGTGATAGCCTCTATCTCCTGTGTGGAAGTAAGATTCTTGTGAGCTTTGGCCCAAATCAAAGCCATTGAGTCCATCAGTAACATTATTACTAGCATGACTATGGACAATATCCATCAAAACATGCAAACCTAGGCTATGTGCCTTATCTATCAGATATTTAAGATCTTCGGGGGTTCCAGATCTACTGCTCACAGCAAAAAAGTTTGTTACATGATATCCAAATGATGCATAATAGGAATGCTCCATCACAGCCATCAGCTGGACTGTATTATAGTTATTTTCCCGAATACGTGGCAAAATATCATCTGCAAATTCCCGGTAAGAGTTTATGCGGGGTTCAGAGCTACTCATTCCCACATGAGCTTCATATATCCGTGGAGCTTTGGGCTTCGGTGGACGAGGATATTTAAACTGATACCTGCATAACAAACAAGAGGATGCGCAAACAGCTGAGATAATTTCATCCAAACTTGATCAAGAATGGAATGAAAAAAAAAATAGATGCCACATAGATTAAAATGGTATAATCATCATACATGGTTAACTGCTTTGCAAGTGCTACATATAATTCAGTTGATGTTTTTTGCAAATTAAACCCAGAACAACAGGTTTCTTGTTTATGATCAGACAGAAAGAGAATAAAATATGGCGGTATGTGATGGAATTTTAAAAATTGGGAACTAGTTGCGTTTAGAAAGAACACTATTGTAATACACATTTGAAATGCATAATTAGTTGATCCATCAATCATAAATTGAATATACAATTTTACATAATTATATTTGATTGGATTTTGGTACAATTCTCTAGAAATCAAATTATATTCATTTGACAAGATTCAAAGTCAGTTAATATGTGACATACGTTTGAGTCCCTATTAGCATTGATAATTTGATACTTCAGATGCAATGCTTAATTCTTTACTGAAGATAACAAATCAACAAATATTCTACACATATGAATAATGGGACCTCTCTGAAAGTGGTGGATCCCAGTAGACACCATCGTATGGCGCAGCAAATCTGGTAGGATCAACAGTGGCATATTTAATCCAAGCAGGGATGCGATCAACCCAAACTCCACTATGTTTGAACCTTAACTTTACTCTTGAATTGTGAGGTATAGCTGGATTTCCATCAGCATTGGGGATCTTAATGCTCCATACACCAAATTGATCTTTTTCCATGTGATGGTTGGAACCATCCCACCCATTGAAGTCCCCAATAATTTGTGCTTCCCTGCATTGAAAAATTCAAAACCAGAAAAGAAAATTAAATTAAACAATGACAAACAAAGTTGACTAATTTGTATCCTTTGAGATAACTTACTGAGCAGCAGGTGCCCACTCACAGTACAAAATGCCACCTTCTTCTCTATTAAATCCAAATTTCAAATAACCTAAGATGTGGGAAAGGAAATGATAAGCAAACATCATATTAAAGAATAAAAATGTAACTAAAATTAATCCAACAAATTAGTATGCATTTTAATAGAAATCAATCAAGTTGACAGACGAATGACTTTTTTTCAAGAGGCTGACATGTCCAACATAATCAATCAATTATGCTCACACAAATTTACATAATCCTAGGTTCACTTGTGCATGCCAGATAATGTAATATGACTATCAACCACAGACACTGCCAAGTATTAGCTGAGGAATACTTCATCATTATTGGTTTACCATTGACATATAATTTGCAGTTATGCTCAAAACCTTAGCAGTTATCTAATTTAGTATGCATGGTTATAAAGAAACAATGAAACAATGTCAACTGCCAACAATTATAATTACCTTATCTAACAGCATGCCCAGTTATAAAGAAACAATGAAACAATGTCTGTCAACAAGTATAATCACCTTTTGCAAATTCTTCAAGACCTCCTTCATATTCTTCAATGAGCCTTTTCTGATCTAGATATCTCTTCAGTCTATATTTGAAGTGATTTTTGTATGGTTTTAGGGATGAATCAACATGCAAGATGCCTATGTTTTCAAAGTCTTCTTCAATGGATGACAATGTTGACATGTCATCTGTCATAACGGCTATGCGTTTGAAACCAGAGCTCACCTAGTTTGTGGGAAAGCGCACTGAAACAGCTTATTCACGTGCAGCATAATTACATATGTGGATAATAGATATTCAACAATCAATTTTCTTTTAAAACGTATAGCAAATCAATAAGAACAGAGTCCAAGTGTTTCATGTTATTCTCATTCATTTCCTTTGATCATTTGCTACTATCTCAGAAGAGAAAGTAGAAAAATTAGTTTAGTTTAACATAAATACTCATTGTTTTGTTAGATATAACCTTTATTATGTTCATTTTTAAACTTTAAATGAAGGTGGCTTGCCCAAAACATGAACTTGAGCATCATATTATAAAATAAAATTAATTCCAACAAAAGTTTGCCACTCAATACATATAACAAACAAATCATAAATTATATCCCAAGGTCATGCATTATCCAAACAAGACAAAGGATATCAATTAGAACAGCACAGTCGCATCAAAGTTTGTCAAAAATAATTGACCCGGCAGCATATACTAGAGACATCAAAACAAAGTCAAATTATACCCTCTCAAATATTGATCCTCTTGATCCAAATGCGAACACCTTGCATCCATTTGGATTCTGATAGCCCAGGGCCAGCTCTACTGGCTTTTGCTTGGCAAGTTGCTGCTTATTTTTCGAGGTCTGCGAGAAAAATAAATAGAAAATTACAAACCATTACAGATAAAAGAAATCACTGCACAATAGTAAGAAGCTCATAATCTAGATCACTGGAGTTCAAATAGAAGACAAAATTTAGAGTTATACTTATGTTATGTAAAAAGAGCAAAAGTAAGTAGCTGTGCAGATCCAAACTATGAGCACCAATGTTTGAGTCGATGCTTTAAAAACCGAACCGAATATTAAACCAGCGAGACTTTGTAAAACATTGGTTTGATTTTTAACCTACTCTCGGAGTTTTGAACATGAACATTATGTTACTTATATTGGATTTTGATTTTTTATAAACATGCAGCGGTGTTTGTGGTATGTAAAATTCAGTTCAGAACCTCTTCTTGCTATAGATATAGAAAATAAATTAGTTTAAAAAAATATATGATAGAAAAAGAAAAAAAATCAGTGATCGAGTCAGTAGTCACTATAGAACATGATACAATTTCAGCAAACGAAATCTCTGAGACCGTTACACAACTAGGGTTTAGTTTTTTTTATAAAATGAAAAAAATAAAATAGTCAAATGGTTGTTAAGATGAAATTGAAGGCAGTACCGGGAAGTTGAAGCGAGAAATGAAAGGAAAGAGTTGAAGTTAGTGGATTATTACGTGAATAGTGCAGCCAATGTTTAAAGAGGAAGAAATGAGAGGATTAAAACTCAGAGAGGAAATCATGTCCCTAAAATGAAGTCCAGAATCAGCTTCGATCAAGGTTCGGATTAAACCAGTATCCATAAGGAGAAGAGTGTGGAAGAATGGAGGTTTTAATTAAGAAGTTAAGTATTTTTTTATTTGGTAATGACACATTGTTCTATGAATCTATTTATTAATGTTAACCGTCTATTCATTGCTAAGAAACAAAGAAGGAAGAGAGTAAAGTAAAGTAAAGTAATAGTAAAAGATATGCTTCGCCACGTGAAGAAGCAAGCAACGGCGCTACAATTTCCATCTGTTCCAATTGTAAGTCCCTCTTCTCCCCCATTCACAGCCGTTAAGCTAAATTACACATTCCAATTTCTTAAAAACATATTATAACTCAAAATTTAATATTTGGCTTGAGGCAAAATTTTCCTATTTTTTCTGATTCACCAGATTAATCTTCCTATTTTAAAAGTTTATACTTTTGGTTTTTATTTTTTATTTTTTAATTAAAAAAGCATCACGTTGATGTACTTTAACATGATATATAACATTTATAAAATTAGAATAAAATACAATTAAAATAAAATACAATGAAAACTTAAATTTTGGAATGTTTTTATATTTTTAATTTAATTAATGATATATGAATAATTAATGCATCTAAATGGTTACATATCATAGAATTATTTGTTACGTCATTAAAAATATGACAAGTCGTCATTTTTTAGTTAAAATTTTTGAAGGATGGACAAAAAATGTCGACTTTCAAAATAAGGAGACCAATTCCAAGAATTGACAATAGTAGAGAGACTAAAACTGCAATAAAGCCTTAAAATTTTGAAAATAAATAAATTCAAAAGCACAATATAAATTAGATAAAAATCAAAATAAGAAATTTATCATTCCAACAATAATTAAAATATAAGTTGTTGTAAATAAAGAGAAATACATAAAAATAAGAGTTGTTCAACTCATTTTGAATATTCTTCAAGGTATTTTTTTGCACAAATTAGTTGTAAAAATTATTTTTGTATTTATTGATTTCAAAAATGATTTTTGTTGGCTGTAAATGTCTTAGAGGTTTTAAGAATAATATTTTGTATGGTTTTCAAGAATGATTTTTTAATGTGTTACACAAATTAATTGTTGATTTTGTTTGGTTTAATTGCAGTTTTTGTCCTTTTATTTTCACTAATTTATAGAATTGATCCCTCTATTTTAAAAGTCGACAGTTTTAATCCCTTCATCAGATTTTTGAACCAAAAACTAACAATTTGATATATTTTAAATAATGCGACATACGATTTAATGATATATAACTATTTAGATAAATTGTTTATTCATATGTCACTGATTAAATTAAAAAAATGGAAAAAATTGGAAGTTGAATTATAAGTTTTTATAGAGTTTTATTGTGATTTCATGAATATTAATCATTATACATTATTGTATCATACGTCATGTTATCTAAAGTATACTACATCATTTTTTATTTAAAAAATCAAAATGAGTGACCAAAACTATCATATTTTAAAAATAAGGGGATCCATTTTGTAAATTGGTAAAAATAGGGAGACTAAAACTGCAATTAAGTCTTTTTGTTTTTATGGGTTTCAAGAACAAATTCTTCATCCATCTTCGTTGATCTCCGATCACAATTGAAAGGGGTTTAGGATTCAAAACTACATGTTCTTCCTTATTCAAACAACACAAATTAAAATATTCATCATCAACCTTCACCATCTTCGTTATAAAAAATAAAATCAAAATTAAAAAACAAAGCAAATTCGAATATAAAACCTAAAATATTCATAAATCTAAATATGAATTTTGGTCTAAAATAATAGACTTATAGTGCAGTTCAAAAAAATATATAACTTAAATGATTAATTTGAAAAAATTAAAAAATATGAAAGACCATTATGGAAAATTAGTCAAACTTGAATGACGAATTTCATTTTTCTTGGTTGGAATAATTCCAATAACTTTCTTTAAAAATCATTTCAAAAAAAATATTTCTTTTTATTTTTATTTTTGTCACATCAATACTGTTATGTGTACGTCAATATTGTAATAGTTACGTGATTCTTTTTTAATGTAACAAACGGAAAATAATATTTTGTCGAATGAATAATAAAATAAAAGCTAATGTTGCAAAGGAGTTCCACTAAAAGGACTTAGTTGGAGAAAAAATAAAAGACCAATTTAGAAAATAAATCAAACACAAAAGACTAAAATTGTAATTTTTGACCTTTAATATATGATCTAGAAATCATAATTATTATGTTTTTATAATAAAAGTTTAGATTAGGGAAGTGCAATTCATGTATAATATACTAGTTACATGAGTAAAGTGTGATCTCCTCCTATGTTTGTAACTTCTAACTCAAATGGCAAATTGTTGATGTTAGATTGCACATCTTTGATCAGGTATTTCAAGACTTCGCAAGTTTTATATTTGAAATTCACGTGGTATTTATCATTTCATCTACAAACAAAATAAAGTGTGATCTCTTACTCTTAAAAAAAATATCATGTGTTTGACTTTCTAAATAAATAAATATATATATATATATATATATATATATATATATTTGAGACATTGTAAAAATCTCAAAATAATTTAAAATTTTTTAATAAGGGGTGATAACAGTCAGGTCACTCTTACTTTGATATCAGAGTGTATTTGCAAGTACACCTCCAATTGGAGGAAAATGTAAGAGAAAAATGAGTAAATATTAAAACATTTCTATAGCAACAATTTGGAGTCCACATCACCAACCTCCGCGATCCACCTTGTGAGTTTATATAAGAACATCGATGCCAACTGTAAAGCGTTGTAAAACTTTTATAGACCTCAAGATTCCACCAAAATGGTGATTACTAGAAGTAGAGCTCCTCCGGAGTCGTCTCAAGGAGAACCAATCCAACATAACAGCAAATCAAACATCCAAAATGGTGGTCCCAGGCGCCAGACATCGCCGCCTTGGAAAGAGTCAAACGAAGATAGTCATTGTTGAAGGGTAATGTTATGTTTAGGAAACAACTAATTGTAACTTTGTCTAATACTGAAGTTGAGTTAATTGTTGCAACTTCATGTGCTTATCAGGCAATATGACGGAGAAGAATTATAGAGAAGATTGGACATCATCAAGAGCAGTGCACTACAATTTACTGTGATAATAGCTCATCCATAAAATTGTCAAAAATTTGTGTCATGCATGGATAAAACAAACACATGAATGTAAAATTTCACTTTTTTCCACGACCTAATCAAACTAAAGACAGCATAATCAAACTACTCCAATGCAACGCACAAGACCAGTTGTCAAATATTAAACTCGAGTTCTTTTGTAAATTGGGTGAAAATCTCTGCATTTATAACATGCTTGTATAATCTGATTGTTATAAGGTTTGAGAGAAATCAAATCAGTCTAAGGGAGGATTTGTTCGGGTATGATAGCAAACTTTTGTATGCCTTAATTGATTGTATGGTTTGGGCATTGTCCCATTATTTTAAGGCTACATAAGGCAAGTCATTTTCAATAAAATCATATCACCCTTTTATGTACATTTCACTGGTTTATAAAATTTAACATAATTTAGAGAGTGATTAGATAAATTAGTCTTTTAAATTGTAAGCAGTCAAATTAATTCTTATTTTTTGTAAATTAGTAAATATGTAACACCCCGAATTTAAAACACACCGCGAGTGTATTTTTTTTTTTTAAACCAAAATTAATCAAGGAATTTTCAGAATTAATTCGAAGGAATTTTCAGAATTAATTCGAAGGAATTAAAATAAAATTAAGTCATTTCTTAAAATAATACGTCGCAATTCAGATGTCGAACGTAATTAAATATTTACATCGTAAAGACAATTAAGTAATTAAGTTTTGGGAGTTAATACTTCACAAAAGTCGGTGTCATAACATCTCAAAAAGACAACCGAACTGCAGCCCACTAAAACAGTATCAGAGTGCGTAAAAGATTTGCGGAAAAGATATACAATAATCTCAAAACAAATAATTACATTTCCCAAGCTCAAGGCCCTATACAAAAAGTCTAGTCTGATCATACACTAAACCACAGTAGCATGGTTTCCACCGCATCATCTACAAGTCTCGTCTTCACCCAGCTGTCTATCCCTCTACGTTGTCCACAATTACGCCATACGTGAAGATCAAGGAAGATTAACGACATTTCTGTCGTTAGTGTAACCGTCGGAGGTACGGGTTTGGGTATCATCTGAGGGCAAACCCAATTTTCCACAATAATTGTAAAGGGTCACCGACCAAAATTAACAATTACCACATAACATTTATGCCAACAATAACAAGTATATTCATGGCATGTTCCAAGGTTTATGACAACATGAATGAATAATTATGCTCACTTATTACAATGTATGACATTGATATTTTTGGAAATCACAAACAGCTTAACATATAAGTCATGTTGCAAGTACATTTACATTCAACAAAAATAACACAACAACTCATTCAGCACTTAGAGTTCATAAGTTACTTGCACACAACGATTTCCACCCGTCAACATCATATCAACAAAAATGACTCACCAGTCAACCATCCCAATGCAATATGTATATGCCAATGTTCATAAATTATTGGAATAATCAAGGTGCAGTCGCTCACAGACCAGCACACGTGCAGTCTCTCACGGACCATCACAATTTATATATGTTAGACTTTAACGGCCAATATGACCATGGTGCAATCTCTCACGGATCAGCATCAGTGCAGTCGCTCACAGACCAGCACATTTTACGCAGACCAAGGTACAGTCGCTCACAGACCAGTACCAGTGCAGTCGCTCACAGACCAGCACTCGTGCAGTCACTCACAGACCAGCACGTTTCACGTATGTTAGCCTCTCACATGCCAGAACATACAGAAGTTAAATCCTCGCACGGATAGAATGGACCACCACGAACACGCGGCCATTCCGTAGCCCATCACGGTGGTTACTACTTAACTTTGCGGACCATCAAGGTTACCACATCAACTCTGTGGCCCATCGCGGTCACCATCTGACTATGCAATGCATGGACATGCACTGTTTTCTCTTCACTGAAAACAGAATGCAAATGCCAGTTAAAATTCAGTCACACCATCACCTTCTCAAACCATCAACAATTTCATTTATCACCACATTACACAAAATCCAAGAACTTCCTCATCACTACCTCAAACATGCTCAAAAACTGCATTTTAATTCATTACAAGTCTTTCCAATGTTTCCCCAACACTTTAAAGTTCATATCACATGTTTAAAACTGAGTTTTCTGGAAAAATTGAATTTGTATTCGAATACAGCTTCCTTGTATTCGAATACATAAGCTAAAACAGTGCAAAATCAGCATCTTTCACAACATCATCAATACAACACACAACACATCATCATCACAACAACACAAAAACTTCCTTCACATAAATCAGCAAGAACATCAATATCTCAGCAAAACAACAGCAATAACAGCTTGATTTCCAAAACATAACATCATATTTTTCACAAACATAATCCAATAATCATCCCTCACACAAGCATTTACAGCCCTAAATGCAATCTAGAAAGTTGGAAGGTGCCCTTTACCTTAATTACGTTCTCTTAGCTCGTTTTTGCTTCTACGACAAAAGTCGGCGAAACTCCCGTTCGCCGCTATAAAAGTTAGTTCACTAGCACCGTAATGATGAGAGGAATAACTTTCGTACTTGACACTTTCTGTTTCGACACTTCGATTTCCAAGTAATATGCCTTTTGAGCAAGTTCTTTTTCTCCACCAACACAAAAATCAGAAGGAGAGGATAAAGCAGAAAAACTGGCGCAGCAAAGGAAGGAAGAAAATGTTTCTCACTTATATATATATATATATATATATATGGGCATATGCCACCTCACCCAAAATAGTATTATAATATTGCTTGACCTTCAATTACTTAACCACTCTCGTCGTAATTAGTAGATAACATCCTAATTAACTGTCCGATAATTTAATTACTCGTAATTAAATTAATTCATCCATCATCCAATAATTTTAATTCAACCTCCAAAATAAATATATATATATATATGTGTGTGTGTGTGTAAAAATATACATATACCAAGTATTTCATAGATATTCCCAAAATATACTTAATAGTAAATCAAATTTAATTTTAAATTTAAGGGTCTTACAAAATACATATTTGAAATTGTAAAATAGTAATCAAAATAGTTCGTATTTAAACTTTTATCATTATAGATTATGATATAAGATGTTAATTGAATATTTGACTCATCCATGTTCTTATCAATGTTATCACAACGTGAACTAATTTTTCAATTAAATTTAATTATTTTTTATGGATTATTTTGTCCATAATTAGTTCTTGTACAATTACAACTACTCACAAATTTATTTATGAGATAACAAAATTTCATCGCCAAATTTATTTGTGAGAAGATGACATTGACGTGTGATTAACATGGATAAGCCACATATTCAATTTCAGTGTCGCATCAAAATTTCTAACGACAAAAGTTTACATAAGAATTATATTAATTGATATTTTACAATTTCAACAATGTATTTATCGATTTGCAAAATTCATAAACTAATTTGATCGACACTTATAATTTTAAGGATAAATTTGCATATTCATTTTGATTTTTAAAAAATCAAATAAAATTGCGTCACATTGTTGCGAACTTGAGTCAAATAATGGAACTAAGTATGCAAATTGTTGCGTTCCTTTTAATCCACTCTTCATAAACCTGCACATTAAACGAATTAGATTGATTCATTCGTAAATAATAACGAGTTGTAATATATTGGTTTGAGTTTGTCTCGTGTTAGCTCCGCAGTCAAATGGATTGATCCGTGGATCATAAAAAAATCAATTTTTTTTAATGCAAAAACAAATATATTATAAAAATATCGTATTTAAATAAAACTAAAATTGTACGGATTGTTGATAATTTTATATAATAAGTATCAAATAAGAAAAAAAATCAAAAATAATAACTTTAATAGTCCAAACCAACATTAAAAGTATAATAAAAATATGATAAAATATCATTTATATAACCACAAAAGTATTAACTAAAGTATAATTATGATTTTAAAAAAATTATAGTTAGTAAATATGCGATTTTAAATCACATAACTTAAGGTCTAAGTATTCCAACTCACATGGACAAAAATATAAATGGATTAAAAAAGAAAATTTTATCCCATACCCTCCACATTTTACCTTTACCCTCACAAATACAAGGAAATAATGTTTTTGTTCTCATATAAAGCATAAATCTAAAAATATTTATCATTTCCAAAAAAAGTGAGTGAATTTTAGAAAACCTAATCGGAAAACTTCATTCAAGTTTTCCGGTAGTTCATATCTATTCCAGAAAACATGAAAAAAGATTTCCGGTCATTCATTTCTGTTCTGTAAATTTTTTTTCAAGTTTTCCGGTAGTTTAAAAAGAAATTTGAAAAAAAAAATTGGAACACTATCGGAAAACTTTCCCACAAGTTTTTCGGTAGTGTTAATTTTAGGCTTCTTTACCGGAAAACTTGAAAAAAGATTTTCGGTAGTTCATTTCTGTTCCAGAAATCTTTTTTCAAATTTTCCGGTAGTATAAAAAAAATTAAAAAAAAATTGAAACTGAAAAACTTGTGAGGAATGTTACAGTAGTTGAAGTAGCAAAATTGATTTATAAGGAAGGGGGGTTTGAATTGTAAATCTCCCTTTTTAAAATTTCCTGAAAAACTTCAGTTTTAAACTCAAAAAAGTTCTTGGTTAAGGAAGGAGAAAAATGGAGAACGTTATTGGTTTGAATCGAAAACGGAGAACGTTCAGATTAGTGTGTAAAACAGAAAAACGGTTTTGTATTTTAATCTTAAAAACAATCAAACTTGATAAGGAGATTAAAGATAAGAAATACCACACACAGATGTATCCTGGTTCACCCAACTTGGGCTACGTCCAGTCCCCACAATAGTGAGATTTTCCACTAAGTGTTTAAAACAAGAACCTTCTGGTTTTACAGCACCTAGCCTAGATCAACCTTGATATTTGTTTACAGAACCTAATCTGATTCCACCTGGTATCAGATTAATCGAATCACCTATCTGTCTTGATAGGATTTCTTACAATCTACCTCAAACTATATTAAACTCTTATAGTTTGAGTTTTACAATAATAATGAGATTGTTTAGAATCTGAAATGTCTCAACTCTTGTTTGAGGTTTCGATTCTTTTACAGATAAATCAATATGAATATATCAGAGTAAGAAGGATTTAACTACAACTGATTCTGTAAATGATTTGCAGAACTTCAAGTATGTGAATGAGAATGATTTGGAGAAATTTGTTAGCACTTGAACTTCTGAGTTTTCCTTGAGCTGTGGCCTTCCTTTTATAGGCTTGAGAGCATTTAATGAAGGCCAATATAGCCGTTGTTGATGCTTTTGTCTGACTGAACCAGAGGCAAAAAGTAATCCTACTTTTTGACACTTTTTACTTTCTGTTTTAGGCTGAGCTGTATTTGCGTTTTGAATCAAACTTTCTTGAATTTTTAATGGTCCTCTAATGCTTCTGATAAGAGATAATATTGCTAGTTTGAACTGAAGCTTTGAACCATTCAAAACAGATTAAAAACGATCATGATGTAAAGAGCTTGTACTGAAGCTTTTAAAACTGATTAGAGATTGATGATCATTCTGGATTTTTTGTACTTTAGGTATCCTCTGTTAAATTCCATGATGTATCCTCTAGTAATTTCCAGAATGTATCTTCTGGTAATTTACTTTATGAGGTATCTTCTGGAGTCTGATAATTACTGTTTCTAGAACAGTCTGGACAGGCTTGTTTGAGAGTCTTTATCTTTCTCAATTCGAATGTCCTCTTGATTTGAATTGATCATATGTGTTCTCTGCCATGTAGTGATCATATTCATGTAACTTCCAGAGCCAACAACTTTAATTAAGTGATGGAGAAAGTTGGGTCTTTATGCTGTCACAGTCTGACGAACATTCTCCGTTTTCCAAAATGTGAAGAATGTTCTTCTGATGCTGTTTTTCTTTGATTCTTTTGAAACCTATCTTTGAATTAACACACTCAAAAGCATATGTTAAATTAACAATATACTTAGAATCATAATTAACAATCTTTTAATTAACCTTAGTTACCAAAAAATTTTAAAATTGAGAGTTTGTCTTAACAGTAGTTACCAAAAAACTTCCTGCCAAAGTTTTTCGATAATATTAATTTTACGTCTGTTTATCGGAAAACTTGAAAAGAGATTTTTGATAGTTCATTTTTGTTCTGGAAATCTTTTTTCAAGTTTTTCGATAGTATAAATAAAATTGAAAAAAAAAATTGGAACACTACCGAAAAACTTCCTCACAAGTTTTCTAGTTTTTCGGTAGTGTTAATTTTACGCTTCTTTACCGTAAAACTTGAAAAAAGTTTTTCGGTAGAAATTTCTATACTGAAAAACTTGAAAAAAATTTGCCGCTAACTACCGAAAAACTTTTATTTATTGGAAATCTTTTTTTTCTAGCCCGAAAATCTTTGGAAAGTAAAAAAAAAAAAGTGAATTTGAATTGATAAAAAAAATCAAGAGTATATGTAACATTTTTAAAATTTTGTGAATGAATAAGTACAATTATGAAGCTATAGGGTAAATTGTTCATTAAAAAAATTTGGTATAAATTATTGCAGACTACAAATTAATCCGAGTGATCCAATCCATATACCCAACTCTAATGGTAAGTAGTATATTGACCATTTTTTGTTTAAAATCATTAAACGATTATAAATATGCAAATCTACAACCCAAGTTGTTAAAATAATGATTGAGATCTAAAACAATGAATAACTAAAACAAACAAAAAAACATAAGAAACAGAAAATGCAGAAAAACGGAAATTAAAAAAAGATAAAGATAAGGATAACACCAGAATATGTGTTCGGTGTCAATTGGTTGAGACATACGTCACAGACAAGAAAGCAAACAAAGTAATCATATCGAATTACAAGATTAAGGTATTTCTCTATGTAGTGACCTTGTATCATCAACGGTTGAAAGTCCAACAATACAAATTTCTTCTTCACTTACATATACATACACTCTCAATTTTCCCCTTAATCTCTTTTCTTTCTGATTTCTATTAATATTTTATTTGTTGATTGTCTAAGATAATATATCACTCTCTTATGCACTACAATGTCAACTTAATACATTATACAAGTATATATAGTATGCAATAACAAGTTAGCTTAACTAACTATAATTAACTTGTTATAATCATAATTAGTTATAAGAATAACTAACTTTAATTAGTTGTTGATTTGAGACATATCTTCACAGAAGTTTATGACAAATAAATGTCGGTCTCTAATCATAATAAATGTTTTTAAACATAATTACTTTGTTCACATGAAAATAAAATAAAAGATCTAAAAAGACTTCTAATTTAACTAAATTTGTACCAATATCCTACCAATAAGTACATATGGATTGGAACATAAGTCCCCATGGTGTGAGCAAAAGGTCCCACTATTTGTACCAAGCTCCCGTGGCTGTGGCCAAACTATTTTATCACTTTCTTGTTTCTGTTATTCGGAGTCTTGGCAGATTTTTCGATAATACTAGAAGAGAACGAGATGGATGGATTATTAACGGTGAGATGGCAACGTACTACATGGTTCATTCACATCCACTTAAACTGCCTTCAGAATCTTTCTCTTATTATGTTGCGTTCAGACTAGTCGTATAGAATTTTTATCTATAAAAAGTTAAAAACTAGTATACATTTTTTATAAAATAAACAATATATATATATATATATATATATATATATATATATATATATATATATATATATATATAAAAGCTAAAAACACTACTAAATCTTTAGAGCATGTTTTGATAAAGTAATTATAAATTCTAGAAAAATTTGAATTTTAGGCAATTGAATGTCCTTCATTTTTAAATTTGGTTGTTTAGATTAAAGAATTGTTTTTTTGAAATTGGACTGTTATATATTTCAAAAAAATTGGGACAAAATTGAAAATTAATTATGGGCCAAAAATCAAAATTTTGCAAAAGTTGAGGGATTATTTTGTAAATTTTTATAGACCAATTTTCGAAATTTGAAATTTTTTAAGGAGAACTTCTATGGTGCATTTGAAATCAACATGTTTTTGTGCTATCAAATTAAATCACCAATAGTTAAATAATGTGTCATTTATAAATGAATTTGATCATATTTTAGATTTAACGCTTTCAAATTTTAAAGTTTTATTTTTTTGGTCTAGTTTGAAATTACATTTTTTTGGTTATATAATTTAATTAAAATTAAAATTTTAATTTCAATTATGTGAATAATTTATTTAATTATTCACATAATTAATTTAAATTTTTTTTATAGCATCGTAAAATTTATCATTTTTAAGAAACAATTTGTAAATTTTTAGAAATCAATTTGCAACAAATAAATATGGACTATTGTGCAAATTTTAAAATATATAATGTCAAAATTATAAGCACCATCTCATGATTCATATAATATAAAATATATTATAAAGTAAAAAGAAAATTTAAAATTTTTAAATTTAATATAATATTTTAAATTTTTAAATTTAATATAATATTTTAAATTTTCCAAATTTAATTTTAACAAAAATACTTTATTAAATCTATTCACTTTAAAAATTCTTCAAATTTATTATCTTAATAAAATAATTTAATAAAAAAAATTAATTTTTTTTAAATAAATTATATTCCCTAAAAAATTTCTTTCATACAAACACACTTTTAAAATTTTCTTTTTGTAATTGATTCGTTCCTTTTTCAGCAACTAAGTAAATGGTAGGAAACCATAAAATTTTACCAGGGCACACGCTTCTAGGACTTTAGCTTGCGTGTCATGTTCTCAACGGGTCACAAGTTCAAACAAATCAATCTGTTCATATTTCTATTATTTTTTTTTTCAGAAGAAAACGCCAAGATCAGGATAAGGAACCGTGAATACGTGACGTTCTCAAATAATTTTAATATTTTTCATCAACTTAATCCAACTCTTATTTAATCCGACTCTCTTATCTATCTCCCTTTATTCCCACCCTTAAAATTATTTATATATTAATTGTTTGAATGATTTAATTTTCATAAAATAATAAAATAGTAGTTTATAATATAATAATTTTGTTGGAAAATTATTTAATACAAATACAGCAAAACTCACATGAATTTATAAAATTAAAGAAATATTTTGAAGCATACAAACATCATGTGTGACATCGAGAATAAATTTTGAAGTTTTCTAAGAGGATATTCCATAATATTTAAGTCAAAAAAGTTTAAAGAAAATCTAAATTTTATTAATTAACTTACTGATCAATTTTCTTTCCATATAAAAAAATAAAACATTCTATAAAAGGTACCAACCACAAACTCTATGTTGCCTTGAAAAATTGTAGATAACACCCACCCACAATCAATTCAAATCAATTCTATTATAATATTTTTTTAATATAAAATCTTATATTTGGCAGTTGAATTTAATTTTAATTGGTTGTGAATAATTTTTTCATAATTTTTCAAATATAATTTAAGCCTACTTTCGATAAAATACTGCTAAGAAATAAGACGACAAGAAGATAATATTTTTTTTATTTTCGTTTCACATAATTGACAATTGGGAAAAAAATACTTAATTGACCACAATCCTAAATAAAAAAATGGACATACAGATACAAATTAAAAAAAAAATGATATGACTAAATTATTTCTATTTAAATTTTTTTTACTTGTGTGTCTAAATATTTTATTTAATAATTAAGTGCATGGAGCAATGCTAAGGTATAGTATACTAGTATTTTATTTGTGTGTACCTCACCAAAAATACGTTTAACTAAAAATTTATACTTCTTTACTTTGAATTAAACATGACTTTATTTTTCTTTTATTGACAAAAGATTAGTGCAATTTATTAGTTTGAGATGCGATTTGTGTATAGTTTTTTCGGTAAACCATTATTTTATTTTCTAAAAGTATATAACATTGTGATTTTGGTTCATACTTAATTAAAAAAAATCCAAATTATTTATTGAATTGTCAAAATGGTCCATGAAAGATACAACTTATTATCGTAATTTTTTTTGAAAGATACATGTTTTCATGACTGAGACTAAACTGATTGATATTTTGATGATTCGGGGACTAATTTGGATTTTTTGCGGAGTTAGAGATCAAAATGATAGTGTCATATACTTTCATGGACTAAAATAGTGGTTTGTCCATAGTTTTTTATTTTATTTTTATATTTAGTGTATTATAATTGTTCACATTTTTATGTAGATAGTATTAAAAAGACAATCATTTTAGATAATTCTTCAATGACAAATATTTATTTCGTGTATGATTTTGATAATAAATTGAAATTTATATATTAGAATTATTTTCAGTTTTATTTAGAAAATATAAAAAAAATCAAATATGTGTCGTTTGTTACGTGTTTTTGTTATATTTATCAATAATAAATATTTATCTTGCATTTATTTAATTTATCAAAGATAAATATTTGTTTCGTCATTTTTTTAAAATTGATTAATGACAAATATACACCCTGTAATTTTTTTATGTCTCGTAATTTTTTTTATATTTATTTGTGACTAATATTTGGCCCAACTTTTTTTTATGAGTTACAAATATTTACCCCGCAATATGTTATATTTATCAATGATTATTTATTATGTACAGTTTTTTTAATATTTATCAGTGATAAATATTTGTCTTATATTTTTTTATATTTACTACTGAGAAATAATTGTCGTGTATAATTTTCATATATCAATGATATATATTTTTTTGGGTGTTTTTTTATATATTTTAGTTACAAATATGAATCATATTTTTTTATGCATAAAAAAAAAATATTTGTCATATGTTTTATTACATTTTTTCACTAACAATAAATACAAATAATTGATTAAGTGGTTATTTATAAAAATAAACTACTATCATAAAATAACCATTTAATCAACAACTTATATTTATTATCGACGTAAAAATATTTAGACTAATACATAATCATTAAACCCTCAACAAATCCACGAAGAAGATAAAAATAAATTTATTTATTTTTTTAATTAGTAGTATAGTAAATCATCAAATTGGTTGGGGGAGATTATTTTTATAAATCGTACAAATTTAATCGAACGATGTTGAGATGGTATGTGGAGTTGATTGCAACGAATGTGAGTGCACCTAATCCAAGTTCCAAGATGGCCTTTGAAAATGAGGGGCCAAAATTGATGGTATACTTAATGGATAGGAGAGAGAAGGGTCTAGTCTAGTGGTATTTATATGAGGCTATAAGTCTCGCGATTATCGCACGAAATTGAAATTGTTTTCTCCATCTTTATCTCCTCCGTTTCTCCACATCCTCTTTTTCTTTTATCTCGCTGTTACTCTCTACCATTATCATGGATCCCTACAAGGTACCATACTGCAATATAATCATTCGTTTATTGTTATACTTTTTCGTATTTCGTTACTTTCTGTCTATGATTTTACAATTCATTCTATTTCTCTCTCTGTTTTTCATTCCCTAGTTTTTAATTATTCATTTGAAGCAAAAACTGTATCTATTTTTATTGGTTCGTTGGTGTGTTGATTATGTTAGCTTTCTTGCAGCACCGTCCATCTAGCGCTTTCAATTCTCCTTTTTGGACTACAAATTCCGGTGCTCCTGTTTGGAACAACAACTCCTCCCTAACCGTTGGATCTAGAGGTATCAAATTCATCATCTTTATCTAATTGTTCTTTGCGTTTGAAAGATTTCAATTCTTAAAATTGTTCAAGCAGAAATTTGATTTCATAAAACAGACTAGAATCACCATAAATTATATGATTTCACGGGTGTCTTATTGACAAGTTTAATGTTATGGTGTATATGTGAATAAGGTGCATCAAACACTTATTTGATAAGTGCTCCTAGTTACACCCTCATTGGATAAGCAACTCAATTAAGCCTTTATGATAAACACTTATGTAAAAGCTTTTTCTTTACCAAAAGATGAAATATAGTCATTGTTTTTATATATGTTATAAGTTTTTTCATAAGCCGTTCTTAAAAGCTTTTGGAAATAAGCTAAAAATAACTTATGGACAAGTTGTTTTTTGTTTTTTTTTGTTTTTTTTAAGTTCTATCAAAGTCTATCTAGTGTTTATGCGAGTATATAAGCTTGAATAAGTCAATTGAAACATGCCAAGTGTTTTTGCATAAGCACTACTAACAATTAAACTTTTTGTATAAGCTATTTTATGTTATTATGAGCAAATCTAAAAATCAGTTATGACATGTCCTAAACTTTTTTATATTCCTTTATAAAAGTGTTTATGTAATAAGTCATTCCAAATGCGTCCAGTTTTTATAGAAAACCACACCATACATAGTTGAGTATTGCAGACTTTGATTTTTGTAATCAGTTATCACCCTTGGAAATTATAACTTGCTGAATATTCAGAATGCAACCGAGAAACTCTTGCAGATTAATTTTTTGTTTGTTCTATTCATACCATAGAAACTATGTATTTCCATGTAGTGGTTTGGTATTTTGACTGCATGGAAACTGCTGTGGAATGGAGTAGTTTCTCTTCCTAACTTCAACTATTTTGACCAAGTTATATAGCTGGAAATACTATGCAAGGAAACTGAAGTATTTTAACTATGCAGGAATTATTTTCTTTCATCAATTTAAATACAATGTTAGCTAAACCTATGCAGGAAAAATACGTGCCTTTTCTTAATTTGTTAGCTAGGAATATCTTTGTTCATTCCCTTTCCTTTTTTCTTTCTCTCTGATATGCGTGTGTTGGAGGGGAGGAATCTTCTCCATCTTACTGTTGCAAACATCAGGGTGAATTTGGCTAAATATTATTTCATCTGAAGTTTTATATTATTTTACCTCTTTTAACAGGTCCAATTCTCTTGGAAGATTATCATCTTGTGGAAAAGCTTGCCAACTTTGATAGGGAGCGGATTCCAGAACGTGTTGTTCATGCCAGGGGAGCTAGTGCAAAGGGTTTCTTTGAAGTCACACATGATGTTTCTCACCTGACATGTGCAGATTTCCTTCGAGCTCCTGGAGTTCAGACACCTGTCATTGTGCGTTTTTCGACTGTCATTCATGAACGTGGCAGCCCTGAAACCTTGAGAGATCCTCGAGGTTTTGCTGTGAAATTTTACACCAGAGAGGTAGAGATTAATGAATAAATATATAGCATAATTTATAATCATCACATATCTTCTTGTGACTAAATACAGTTACTGTATCAGTTCAAATTTCGCTTATATATATATGTGTGTGTAACATTATGCCAGTATAGACTAAACTTATTCTTCATGTGAAGTTCATGCACAAGGTTTAATTCATTATCCACTTATGTTATGAGTAGTGTTCTTATTCTTAATGATAAGATGCCGAAAAGTGTTAATTACTTTGTTTGGTTTTTTTTTTTGTCGGATTACTTGATCTGAGTTTTATAAATGTTATGTGAACTACGCTAATTTATATCCATCATTTTTTCCCTTGTCGTTGTCCATTTCATAGTTTGTTTGCTCAAATGCTGATAATTGTTTATGGAACAGTTTGAGTCTTGTACCATACATGATTTCTTATCTTTACCTTCTGAACACAGGGTAACTTTGACCTTGTTGGAAACAACTTTCCCGTCTTCTTTGTACACGATGGGATGAAGTTTCCAGATATGGTCCATGCTCTTAAACCCAATCCCAAGTCCCACATCCAGGAGAATTGGAGAATCCTCGACTTCTTCTCCCACTTTCCAGAAAGCCTTCACATGTTCTCCTTCCTATTTGATGATGTGGGTGTCCCACAAGATTATAGGCATATGGATGGTTTCGGAGTTAACACATATTCCCTGATCAACAAGGCTGGGAAAGCAGTGTACGTGAAATTTCACTGGAAGCCCACATGTGGTGTGAAGAGTCTATTGGAGGAAGAAGCCATTAAGGTGGGAGGTGCCAACCACAGCCATGCTACTCAAGACCTTTATGAGTCAATTGCTGCTGGTAACTATCCTGAATGGAAATTGTACATTCAAACAATAGATCCCGATCATGAAGACAGATTTGATTTTGACCCACTTGATGTAACTAAGACTTGGCCCGAGGACATTATACCCCTTCAGCCCGTAGGTCGCTTGGTCTTGAACAAGAACATCGATAATTTCTTTGCTGAAAATGAACAACTTGCATTTTGCCCTGCCATTATAGTGCCTGGTGTGTATTACTCAGATGATAAGATGCTTCAGACCAGGATTTTCTCTTATGCTGATTCACAGAGACACAGACTTGGACCGAACTATCTGCAACTTCCTGCTAATGCTCCCAAGTGTGCTCACCATAACAATCACCATGAGGGTTTCATGAATTTCATCCACAGGGATGAAGAGGTAATTTAATGTTTCATTCTTCAATTAATATTCTTTTTCATTTTTGGTGCAAGAAGCTGGTTGTCATCTGATGTGTCGCATTATTTAATCACGTACAGTCATGCTGCTATTGCATCCTATTCTTTAGTTATATACATTCTTTATCTTGTGACTGACCGCTGCCAATTTACAGGTCAATTACTTCCCTTCAAGGCATGATCCTGTCCGTCATGCAGAAAGGTTCCCCACTCCTCCTGCTGCTTTCTCTGGAAAGCGTGAAAGGGTTAGTTTAATAGTTCTGCAATTTGCATAATATGAAAATGTGAAGTGTGTTGTGAGTGCATCCATCAGTCATGATTTTCAGTATAGACTGCATTATCGCATTTAAATGTTCTTTTGTCTAAGAAACCACATGATTTAGAACCAGTACCAAATTTTGTGAAATATTCCATTAAAACATTAGACAATCCATAATCTTTCTTTGGATACACTGTAAAACTTGATCTGTAAAGAAGCAGAGAAATAGATCCAATACCTTCGATAGATATTCAAGTTAGGCAATAAATTACTGTGAAGGTTAGGTAGCTGTTATTTTTGGCAATACTTTTGGATAGAATAAATTGATTGTTATTGCTTTATAAAATAAATAAATGACAACTGCTTGAAGATCAATTAAATAGCACCAGTAAAACCATTGAAATCCTGCCTATATCGGGGCAATAATGTATGAACAATTCTACTTAATGCAGTGCATACGTCCCAAGGAGAATAACTTCAAACAGCCTGGAGAGAGATACCGAACTTGGGCACCTGACAGGTTCTTGTTACAAAATACCAATATGATCAATATGAAATATGTTTGATGTCTAAATATTTGGTTTTCTTGGCCGTTTTTTAATCTTTTCAGGCAAGATAGATTTGCCCGCAGATGGATAGAGGCTTTATCTGACCCACGCGTCACACATGAAGTACGCAGCATCTGGATATCATACTGGTCTCAGGTGAGATATAGACATTCTAATTTATCACACTATAATTGATAATGCATTCGAGTGTAAATGAATCTGTACTTATTTGCTCATATGTTCTTTTTGGTGTTGCTATGCAGGCTGATCGTTCCCTTGGCCAAAAGATAGCATCTCATCTGAACATGAGGCCTAGCATTTAAGTTAAGGTTGTTGCCAACCATGAAATTATCGAAATAGCTGCAGATGTGCGAAGATTATGATAAATATGTTTTGCTTTGATCAATTTGAAAGGACCAATATTTTTCTTTTTGCACTATTATAGCGTGAATGTATACCATAAACTCCATATATTCAACTGGTTGAACTGTCTCAATAAAGCCGTTTATATGTGTTGGTATTTATTTAGCTTCTTGGGCTTTTTCATGTTGCTTCTGTTATATGTTTTCGTAGAAGTTTGAACTGTTGGCTATTGATTACTGTAACCAAATCGACTGTGTTGATGGATATTGCCTACGTTTAGAAACACAATGAGATCTCTGTTGATTGTGCGTTTATCAGAAGCTACCATTTGTAGTTTTAAGATTTTCACGTTCATAGTTCGTTGAAATGCGAGAATCAATGAGCAGACGTGAAACCAAACACAGCTAATATTGTGGTTAGGTGTTCGTGGTGCGGTTTTGAGAAGCCGTGAGTAATTTTTTTTAGTTGTTTAGTATGAAGGAAAAAAAAATCTTCTTTTGTTATATTTGTAAAATAAAACAAATAATCAAAAGTAAAATTAATATACCATAATTCTCTTTTATATTGTCACCATTACAAAACAAGTCAAAATCCAATATAAATTTAAAATTATGTAGTAATGTTAAATGTGTATGCGTCCCTAAAAATAAAAAGTAAACTAAGTACAATATTTACTTTCACTATATAGTAACACAAATGTTTGTTGTGTATTTTTCTTAGTTAGAAGAAAGTAGAAATTAAAGATAATAAACAATTTTAGAAAAATTTGTATGTGAATATTATGAATACTGAAATAGTTTATGGAATAATTAGATCCTTTTTTACAGCTGCAGCCACCTCACAGTCTTTAAATTTAAGACGGAGAAATATTTGCATTGTACATTCAACGTTTTTCTTTTCCACTCGTTTCAATTGTTAGCCACTAGGAACAAATTTCAAGAGTTATAATTTGGTTATCGACTAAACCTTTACAAGATGTTTCATTGCTACCATTCAATACATAAGTGTCCATTGTCTATTGGACAGTCCATTTTCATAATAATAATTAAAAAAATTCCAGAATTTGGGTAAATGTGGACAACTTGGAACGTGAAAAATATTCATCATTCTCAGAAGCTGTTTCTAAAAGTCCAAAATATCAATGTTGTAATTAATATTGGTAAATAAGTTTATTCGAACATGTGTTAACCAAGATAAAATGTTTTTAAAGCAAATCAACGTTCTGGAGAAAATGGGCCAACATAACAAAACAAATCCTTTTATATGACAAAAAAAAAAACCTTTATAAACAAGTGAGTTTCTACAAGTCACTTGCATTAAAAAAAAAGAGTTTCTACAAGTCACTTGCATTTAAAAAAAAAAAGAGTTTCTACAGGTCACTTATGTTTCTGTGTGTTTGAAATAAATTTGTATATATGTTTTTTTTAGGGAAAATTTGTGTATATATGTTATGAATATATATTTTTGGATGTCGACTTTCCTTCCATATTCCTTAGTATGATATAGAACTCCTATTAATTAATAGATTAGTAGATGACTTAATTAAGTGGTTAATAAACTTTTACTTAAAGATAAATTATTTGCGAGAAGAGGATATGAATATGAATCATAGATAAAACAAAGATAAGTGGAACAACCTTAGTAATTGTTAGTGGTCTTGCTAATTGCTAGTAACTTTTACATTTAGTGCTGATGTGATGATTCATATACTTGTGATCAACTAGTTTTGTGTGTTATAAATATGACCAATTGCATAGTAAATAATACACCTTGAAAAATACAATATTAAGTCTCTCATTTTCTCTTATATCTCTATCTCCTTCATCTCTATTCTTCTAATATTGTTATAGTTTTAATTAATTTTATAACACGTAATTAGCTTTGAGTCTCAAAACTATGAGTGTTGGTCAGTTTGCTTGGATGATATATCATTATAATTTATGATGTTCTCAATATCTTTTTACTAGTTTAATTAGTGAACTTGTTACTGTGTTTTTCTCATATTTTTTATGTCAATTACTTTTATTTTTGCAATGAAGTTTATTGAGAAATTTTGTTGGCTTGTATAATTATCATATCATATATTTCTTTATTTATTCTTATTAAATTTTAAAATAATTTAAAATTAAAACATTCTTAAATGATTGCTCAAATAATGATTTTTTTTTATCATTGTTTATGAATATTGTTTGTGATATAGTTTTTGAATAACTAAAGATTTAATATTCAAACACCCTTATAGCATTGCTCAAAATACGCTTTTTCTTGATCAGTATTGAGAATTTTGGTATAGTTCTGAAAGAACAAATAATTTAAAATCAAACATTCTTATAAGATTGTACAAAGTATAATTTTCTTGGACATCATTTAAAAAGATTTGTGATTGAATTCTTAAAGAAAAAAACTATCAGTCCATGATTGAAGTATACAATATCTATTTGATCTTAGTATTAATATAAGAGGAAAAAAATAAGACAAAACATATATATTTTTATACTACTTGAAAGAAAACATGCATATATTGTACACGTGAGACTCACTTAAGTACCAAAAATGGAAGTCTCATAGGATGCTCTAACAAACCTAATGCATTGTAGAACACACAAACTCTCCTCAAATTGAAAAACCATAAATTGGATTTGGTGCAATCAGTGGCTGCACGCATTTATGCGGTTAGTAACTGTGTGTTCGTCCAATCTAGATCGGACGATCTATATCTCAAGTTCAAAAAATTTAATTTTTTTAAAATAACTTAAAATATGGTTGAAATTCCGAGTATTGGATCTCAATCAAACGATCAATAGTCACTGATTGTATGCATCTGTGCAATGATTGACAGTAGATAATCTAAGTCCAAAAAACCAACATTGGATTTGTTGATGATAGTCCAATGGCTGTACAAGGCCTTTATATTTCGAATTTAGGCCCAAATTTGTAACCCCTGTCTTTTTCTTCCCTTCACTATTTTTTCCCCTATCTTGGACCTTTCTGTTACAAATTATTAACAATTTGATTTTGATATTCAATAATTTAAAAATTATATTTTATAAATTTTAAAGAAAAGTAAAAGTTGTTGTGTTTGTATGACGTAATAAAAATTATATTTTATTTTAAAATCAGTTATGATTTTTTTTAAAAAAAAAACTACTAAAAATAACTTCTCATTTAAAGTAGTTTTTAGATTTTTTCTTCTTTAGATTATCATATTTTCAAAAAACTATAATAAACAAATGAAAAATTTCAAAAATGATTTTTTTTACAAACTAAACGAAATTCTATTCTATTCTATATTTTTTATCACAAAATTAAATATACTATATAGTGTTACTCCTTTAAATGTGTGTATATATTTGATGCACAATACAAAATTCATCTAAATAATTACCACCTCCAGTTTCATGTATAAAAAATGTTTTTTGAATTCAGTG